>JAIGNY010002171.1:3102500-3325000 GCA_020152595.1 Chiridota heheva
ATTATTATTATTATTATTATTATTATTATTATTATTATTATTATTATTATTATTATTATTATTATTATTATTATTATTATTATTATTATTATTATTATTATTATTATTATTATTATTATTATTATTATTATTATTATTATTATTATTATTATTATTATTATTATTATTATTATTATTATTATTATTATTATTATTATTATTATTATTATTATTATTATTATTATTATTATTATTATTATTATTATTATTATTATTATTATTATTATTATTATTATTATTATTATTATTATTATTATTATTTATTATTATTATTATTATTATTATTATTATTATTATTATTATTATTATTATTATTATTATTATTATTATTATTATTATTATTATTATTATTATTATTATTATTATTATTATTATTATTATTATTATTATTATTATTATTATTATTATTATTATTATTATTATTATTATTATTATTATTATTATTATTATTATTATTATTATTATTATTATTATTATTATTATTATTATTATTATTATTATTATTATTATTATTATTATTATTATTATTATTATTATTATTATTATTATTATTATTATTATTATTATTATTATTATTATTATTATTATTATTATTATTATTATTATTATTATTATTATTATTATTATTATTATTATTATTATTATTATTATTATTATTATTATTATTATTATTATTATTATTATTATTATTATTATTATTATTATTATTATTATTATTATCATTATTACTATTATTATTATCATTATTATTATTTATATTATTATTACTATCATTATTATTATTATCATTTTTATTATTAATATTATTGATATTATTATTATTATCATTATTATTATTATTATCATTATTATTATTATTATTATTATTATTATTATTATTATTATTATTATTATTATTATTATTATTATTATTATTATTATTATTATTATTATTATTATTATCATTATTACTATTATTATTATCATTATTATTATTTATATTATTATTACTATCATTATTATTATTATCATTTTTATTATTAATATTATTGATATTATTATTATTATCATTATTATTATTATTATCATTATTATTATTATTATTATTATTATTATTATTATTATTATTATTATTATTATTATTATTATTATTATTATTATTATTATTATTATTATTATTATTATTATTATTATTATTATTATTATTATTATTATTATTATTATTATTATTATTATTATTATTATTATTATTATTATTATTATTATTATTATTATTATTATTATTATTATTATTATTATTATTATTATTATTATTATTATTATTATTATTATTATTATTATTATTATTATTATTATTATTATTATTATTATTATTATTATTATTATTATTATTATTATTATTATTATTATTATTATTATTATTATTATTATTATTATTATTATTATTATTATTATTATTATTATTATTATTATTATTATTATTATTATTATTATTATTATTATTATTATTATTATTATTATTATTATTATTATTATTATTATTATTATTATTATTAAAATACAACAAATGGCGAAAGCTAACAAATCCGACGCAACGTGGTGGACTTCTTCCATCGTCGGCTGCCTTCTCGTTAGTAACTTATTTCATTAATGATATTCAACGGAAGCACAATTGAACCATCAAATATATGAATACCTTTACTCACATAACTTTTTTTGCAACTTAATTTGAACCTCAAATACAAACATAAAATTACCTTCTACTGAGCAATATGCTTGGGCAGAAAAATATGGGTATAAATGTCCAGTACTATAGATTAAACATAAGTCTTCCGTAAGGTGGTTCTGGTGTTCTCAATCATTATCTCAACAAAATCGTTTCTGAAATTTCCAAATTGGTTTTCTTATAACTTGATCATCCCCTCGGTCCAGATTCGTCAGAGAATGTAATGTTTCGACCCAAAACTCAGGTTCTCATGCTCATACTTTTCACCTGTTTTAACCAAATTTGCAGGTAAAGCATCGAGCTACAAACAAACCTTCCTCAACAAAAACAATCTTTTCTCAATGTAACTGATATCTGATTAAGATATTATTCAACTTCCTGTGGGTGCGTTTTAGATCAAACAATTGCACGTCATCCACAAGCCTACATCATCTGTGTTTTCGTGCAATGTTTCCTAGCTGTCCCAATGTGATTAAATCCCTTGATGAGATAAGATCATTACACGATATATATGTTTAATTATCAACATCAATATGATAATGCATTGGGGCATTGTAACCAACATAAATGTTTACATATTAGCGACATCCGTATTGGTGCTTTGCATCGCTTACCTTTTCAAAAAGACGTCGGTAGAATGCCTTACATATCCGGCATGAAAGTTTATTCAACAATTGATCAGGGACTCATTCAATGCTTTTGTGACATTCACCATTATCTAAGCTACTACATTCTCCTCTTTTACGAAATTAGAAACTTTGTACTTGAAGCTACTGATCATTTTTCACAACTAAATGTCATGGAACGCCATTTTATCATTTGATCTGGAATTTCAGATATCTGAAATTAATTTTGGATATCCAAAATTGAATTTTAGATATCAAGAATTGTGTTTTGGATATCAAGAATTCTATTTTTGATATTAGAATCTCCAAAATTGAATTTTGAATATCAAAAATTTCATTTTGGATATGAATTTTTTATATCCAAAATTCCATTTTTGATATCCAAACTTTCATATTGATATTCTATTATGATATCCAAAATTGAATTTCGGATATCAAAAATACAATTTTAAATATCAAAAATTCAATTTGGATATCCAAAATTCAATTTGTGATATCAAAAATTGAATTTTGGAAATTCATATTCATTACTCTGATAATTACCATATGACCTGTAGTGGAAGTGTACTAATTAAGATAAATGCTGTGGGACAATTGAGTTATAATCGTGTGTATCGCGCATTCACACGCTATACTGTCAGCATGTACAATGTACGTACGTACAGTAGCAGTATATGTACATCACTATACTGTAGATGTAGCTATAGCGTGGATGGCGGGATCTGAAGGCAGCCCTAGTCTGAACTAAGAGCTCACTGCTACTGCTTGCAGTGCCAGTGGCAGTAGCACATGCGCCCCGGACCGCATGTGCATGTGCTGTGCACCTTGCAGACTTTTAATTGCCGCTCGACGTAGTTATGACCTGCCATGAATATTCATATTAAACATGGAATTTCAGATATGATGAATTGAATTTTGGATATCAAAAATTTCAATTTTTAATATCAAGAATTGTAATTTAGATATCCAAAATTCAATTTCAGATATCAAAAATATAATTTTGGATATCTGAAATTGAATTTCAGATATCAAATATTGAATTTTTGATATCCAGTATTTATTTTCAGATATCTGTAATTCCAATTCATATGATAAGACGACATTCTAAAATGCCATTATATAAATTAATCTAGAATTTTGGATATCGAAAATGCAATTCTTGATATCTGAAATTCAATTTTTCGTATCCAAAATACAATTTTTGATATCAATATCAGATATCAAAAGTGGGAATTTTGGATATCAAAAGTGGGAATTTTGGATATCAAAAATACAATTTTGGTTTTAAAATTGTATTTTGGATATCAAAAATGGAATTTCAGATATCGAGAATTGTATTATGGATATCCAAATTATAGATTAAATGATAACATGACATTCTAGGATGTCGTTTTATCATTTAATCTGGAATTACAGATATCTAAAACTAAACTTTGATATCTGAAATTCAATTTCAGATTTTCCGAATTCTCTTTTGATATTCTGAAATTGAATTTTGGATATCGAGAACTCACATTAAACGAAGTAAAAATTTCAATATCTGTAAGTGAATTTTGGATATCTAAATTACATTTCTTGATATCAAAATTTCTCAAAATGTTTCATTTTATGGCATTCAAGAATGTCGTTTTATCATTTAATCTGGAATTACAGTATCTAGAATTTAAATTTTGATATCCAAATTTCAATTCTTGATATCTGAAATTAAATTTGGTATATCGAAGAATTTTGAATATCTGAAATTAAATTTCAGATATCCAGAATTTAATTAAAGATATATAAAATTAATTTAAGATATAAAAAAATTCAATTTTGGATACCCGAAATTAGTTTCAGATATCTGTATTTCCAGATTAAATGATTAATTGCGTTCCATACGGAGTGCAGTATAATTACGACATCAAATTAAATATTCGAGATACCTGTAATCGTTGTTGAATTTATTGGAGTGATGCAACGAGTGATGTACTGTACAGTGTATAAATACTTGTACACTATAATTGTGGAGTGTGGGGCAGTGATGCGTGATTTTTCGGTAGCCTTTAGATGTTCGATTTTTCAATAATGTGGAAAATCAAAACATTGCTGATATAATGGCGCGAGTGTTTCATGTAAGGATTTTTTTTTTTATGAATGTCAACCTATTTTCTCGTCTTGGCAACAAATTTTCTTACATTTAGACATCTTTTCCATATAAAGTTTCTTATCTTTAACATTCATTAATCATTTCGCAAACGAAGAAAGGTCAAGTTAGCATAAGCTATTATGAGAGATATTATGCCCAATGAACTTTTATTTGTGTGATCAATATCAAGCAAGGCTCGTCGAGGTCCTTTTCTTTCTTTTTTTAGACTTTGTAAACGGCAAAAAGATAATAAACTTTAAAGAATTATATCAGCCACACTTGAATTTGCAGCCATATGGGCAATTGGTGTTAAGCTGTATAGAAAAAAAAACTCAAAGTTTGTTGATTTATTGCTTCTTTCTTAAAAATTGTCCACCCCTGGTCATGAAAATATTTTTAATAGTGAAGAAAATTCCTTTCATAGCGAAACAAATTCAAAACATATTCCATTATATTTGCGAAAAAATTAAAGCTTAAAACAGCTATTTGTTTGAAATATTTTAAAATGAATACAAAAAAGTTTTTTTGTGAATGGTATTTTTACTCAAAATGTCAGATTTGTTAATGATGAAAAGAAAAGAATAAAATTTAAGTTGATTATACTAATAAAAAATGACTGGTTTAAGAACTATTGCAGTCTTAATGCTCGGGATGCACAAGTTATTAAGTAAAAGGCAACAATCTACAAAATTTGAGGTTTTTCCTAAATGCGTGTAAGGTTGCATAAGAAAACCTAAAGTTGAAATTTCAAGTGTGGCCTATATGAATGTAAAGGGACATTCACAACGACAACTCTGGTTTAATACTTACATTAATACATACATTTATTGCAATACATCATTAATCACGCACTAATCATTAATGTTTTCCAGAAAGATAATGATACAGCCTGTTAATTATTCGTATAATAACTATCCCACTCCTTTCATAATGAGGAGAGGGATCGGGATAGTAATGTTTTCATGAAGAACAGGCTAGTAGCAACGATGTTTCCCTAGATGTGGCACGAGACTCACAAATTGTGATCGACATTCCGGGATCCCATTCTAAGAAAATGAAGCACGGGCAAGTTAACCGGGGGAAAGATTTTCGTTACGCATACTTATAATTAAAAGATGGGAAGCCGACGTCCTTTTAAACAGTAGTCCAGTTCCATACTACCCGTTGCGTGTATTCTTACTGTGTAACTTTGCCTAAATAATAACTTAGATTGTCCTCACAATAACGGGCAAGTTAACCGGGGGCAAGATTTTCGTTACGTCTACTTATAATCACAAGATGGGAAGCCGATGTCCTCTTAAACAGTAGTCCGGTTCCATACTACCCGTTGCGTGTATTCTTACCGTGAGACTTTGCATAAATAATAACTTAAATTGTCCTCACAATAACTCAATAATAATATTATTATTTTCTTATTCGCTTTAATACTATGAAAAATAATGTAAGCCAAGTTTTTTTTCGGTGAATCTTACTTTCAATCGGGCAGTTGTACCTGATCAAAGTAAGGCTGATTACTAATACACGCTATTTCGATCTGGATCTTAGGCATCCTGCCCGTGCTAGTGGTTATTTTGAGTTCGGGTAATTCAATCATGTGTAACAACGATTATGTAATTTTACAAGAGAAGAAACCTGCTTGTCAAGTAGGTTTTGCTACTTGGTTATTTCTAAGTATTCATAGTCATGTTCCTCTGACATGATATACCTGTCCACTAGAGCAGGTAGTTGCACATTGCCGTCGTTCACATGATTATAATCTCCTTCATGTCCACTGTGATGCAGAATAGGTACATTTTGTGGTGAGGTCCTAGACATATAGGTAGGTCCTGTCCCTTGTTTGATTGTAGGAGGATACTGCTCGGTTTGTACTATTACCTGATTATTTGCCTTCACATCCGTTTGTGCATGTATATCATGTGATGAAATTGTTCCATGATTCTCCCTAATATTTAAAAATATTGAATTTTTTTCTGACAAAAGTGTACTTCCTTGGTCAATACAGATCTTCCTTTACTCCTATGTATGCATGGAATAGCAAATAAAAATGTTAGCAAAATGGCACATCCAGATGCAGCAAAAATAATAATCAGTATTTTTACTTTAGAGTCATTATTTGTATTGCTTTCGTCTTTTGCTTTGTTCAGCACTTTAAACATTTCGTATGAGTAACTTATCTGTCCTGCATGGGTGACAAAACAAGTGATACTCAGAAGACATTATAGGGCCATACTACACGATCGTACACTTGTCATTCTTAAAGTAGAGCGTTTTTCTTCTACCTCTTCGTGTATTGATCTCGATGAAATAACTGGAGTGTGCTCCCAGGTATACCCCAAACTTTCTCAAGTTCATAATCCACAGGCCTGTATATAGTATCAAATCTTTGATCACCAGTACCAAGGATATTTTTATCTCAGACATCATTACTTTCAATATCATGGTACATATCATCGAAATTACTATTAGGGCATGAGGTGATTGATATCAAACAATAGATAATTTGCAAGCTCATCCGCTCAGACTATTTTCCTGTTTTTCCCGGTCGTAGAAATCTTGAAAATTGTGGGGAAAATGCCTTTTATACTGATTCCCAGAAAGCAAAGTTCAAACAAATGAGCGAAATGATTGAACCTTATATGAAAGCCATTTTATCAGTTTATTCAGCATAATATATTTTTGTTATATAGTTATGGAATAATAAGATGATTACTATAACACTAAAAGTATACATGTATAATATAAGATTTCCATAAAGGAAAAATCTTTTAATTGTGTAAAGATAACGAAATTCACAGTATTTTGTAATTGAATATGGTCATAATCTTCTACACTATACATAATCCATCTTGACATAGATGGAATACCTTGAAAATTGTGGAGAAAATTCCTTTTATATTGATTCCCAGCGAAAAAAGTTCAAATAAATGAGCGAAATGATTGAAGCTTATATGAAGGCCATTTTAGTCTTCAATACAGCCGATTAGTTTTAAACCTCCATCAATTTAATGGCATAATTATTATAAAAAGGAATAACAAATCAATATCAATTTTGTGAATTTTGTGTACTTTTACCACAAATTTCTGATACTTTTAAAATGAAATGTAAATAATTCGATATAACTTGCTTTTGTCAATTTTTAAGGCCTGATGGAATCTTGAAAGTGTCTCATATATTTTCAATCGTATAGAACATACGTTTTATACAAACCTTTTTAAGAGTTTCCAGCGATGCAAGAGAAACTTTGATATCTTTCCATTGCAGTCTAACACTACGTCCCCTTGTGCATGATTGCAATTCTAAATGTGGTCTATACCAACATAAAACAACTCTGTTTTATACTTATTCCAATAAACATGCAATACCCATTGATGTTTTCCAGAAGAATGAAGCATAATGATACAGCGTCTTAAATACTCATATGTCAGAAAAATAGACAGCAATTATATTTACCCAGCTCATATAATGAATACCCTATCCCTTCCAGAATTAAGAAAAGTTATTGGTATAGTAATTTTTTCATGAGAAGTAGTAACGAGGATGTTTCCCAAGAGGGCATGAGGTTGTCAAGCGGGAGTACATTATACCACATTTGAACTTTTTAAGTTCACACGGATCACAATAATCACGACTATTTACCAGATAACCGAAGTTTCAACAAGCAATTATACGATTTTGCTTTGTCATTTTCTTTCTTTACAATCACAGTTCCCCCATGTTCTAATTATCAGTTTATTCAGCATAATATATTTTTGTAATACAGTTACGGAATAATGAGATTATTACTATAACACTCAAAGTATACATGTATAATATAGAATTACTATAAAGGAAAATCTTTTGATTGTGTAAAGATAATGAATTGAATAAAGTCATAATCTTCTAAACTGTACATAATTCATCTTGACATAGATGGGATACCATTTCATGAATAAACCAATGTTTTTCTAACTATTTGGAAAACATGTTTTTACAAAGATCCCAACAAACATGGTTGCTTTAAAAGAATAGTAAATAACACATATTCATAGGTTTTTCAGGAAGTGTAAAAAATTGACTTAAAAGTTCTAAAAATAAGAAAAACCTTTGTGTCTGACGTGTATGGATCAAAAGATTCAGTTTGGGTTTCTTTTCTCCGTTAACATTAAATAAATCATGCTACATTATATGTAGCACTTGATAGTTTTTTTCAATAAAACTGCCAACAAAATATATACTCCTGGGCAAAGAAGTTTGGATCTTTAAATTTGTGTATTTTATTTTTTAGTTATGGTTAATCTATATGAATTTAAACTTGATGTGTAACGAAGTAAAACAAGTGCGGTCCCACTGTTTCATTCTCACATATTCAATCACCTATGTCTCTGAGTTCGAGAGGAATACAGCTAATTTCCGAGGAGATTAAACTTAATGGGATTCAGTTGCTGTCGTTTGCTGATTTTTGGTGCTTAATTTTAAAACAATAAATTTATATGTATTAACAAATAAACGGCTAGCTGTTTACTTATTTACATTAAAAGCTTGCATACGTTTTACGAACTGACAAAAATTCATGTTTACTTTAGTCAAACGAATAATAAAGTTGTTATTTCTAGTTTATTAAAGTTTTTGTTATTTTGGTTACCTTCAACCTGTTTTCTTTCATTAAAGACAATGCTGTCCCTACATGTCAGTTGTCATTTAACATCTCATTCTCACAGCAAAACCTTCAACATTTCATTTTTGCCCAGACTGTGCGTGAAATTTTTCTCAAAGGACAGAAGAATTAAATTTCTCAACATAATATCTTGTAAGGGACAAATACATCCGTAAGGGGATGGGATGACTACCGTGACATGCTAGGTATAGGTCTGATAAGAAGTAACCAAGAAACATTATAGTTGAGAAATTTTACTTTACGAATAGATGTTCACTTTGCATAGACATGGAATAATTTATAGTATAATTTTTCCGTATGTCAATTTTTGGCTAGTGTATTAATCAGTTAATGAAAATAATATTGATATGTCTTTACAAGTTGATAAATAATTTGACTATTATCTAGTGGGCGTATTTTTTCTTTAAATTTATACAGAAATTACTTGCAACTCAATCTTTTTACCACTTGAACATTCCATGTACTATGTGAATTACTGTCAGGCGCTAGGGACCATCAAAGTTACCAAGTATGAATTTAACAATGGTAGTTCGATTTACATACGACCCGTTGCGTTTACTAAGACTGCCAGACTTTAATAAGCCTTCGTCTAAATATTAACTTCAACTGTTCACACAATACGCTCAATAAGATTATCATCATTTTCTTTCTAAGTCACTCTAATCATATTAGGAGTAATGTAATCCGAGTTTTGCTCACAAACTTTATCGATAAATTTGTTCGCTCAACATTCAAGGAGAAAGAATCCGAGCACGTTTCATCAGATCATACAAAGCCAAGAGCCTTGACGTAATCATCTTACTTCCAATCGAGCAGTTGTGTCTGATCACATAACTGACTTCGTAATAATATTTTTATCCGATCGAATGGATGATATAATTTTACAACACTTGGGGAAACACTGGGTCACTCTTTACCGATGCGATGTGATTTATGCAAATACCGTGCCTTCCTTACAACAATGAAATCATTTTGAATAAATGATGATCAAGTAGGCAATGTTATTCGGTTATATCTAAGTATTCATAATCATGTTCCTCTGACATATTGCTGTTCACTGGAGCAGGTTGCTGAACGTTGCTGTCGTTTACAAGATTATAATCTCCATCATGTCCGCTGTCAGGCAAAATAGGCTCATTTTTGGGTGGGTTCCTAAACATATGGGTAGGTCCTGTCCCTTCTCCGATTGTAGGAGGATACTGCTCGGTTTGTACTATTACCTGAATATTTGCATTTACATCCGTGTGTGCAGATATATCATATGGCGAAATTGTTTCATCCGGTTTAAGACCCTCAGTAATATTAACAAATGTTGAACGTTGTCTTTTACAAGTCTGTGCTTCCTTGGTCAATACAGATCTTCCTTTACTCCTACGTATACATAGAATAACAAATAACAATGTTTGCAAAATGGCATATCCAGATGCAGCAAAAATGATAATCAGTATTTTTACTTTAGAGTCATTATTTCTATTGTTTTCGTCTTTCGTTTTGTTCAGCACTTTGATCAGTTCGTTAGAGTAACTTACCTGTCCTGCATGGGTGACAAAACAAGTGATGTTGAGAAGACATTCATGGGCCATATTACACGATCGTACATTTGTCATTATTAAAGTAGATCGTTTCCCTCCTATTTCTTCGTGTATTGATCTCGATGAGTTCTTTGGAGCGTACTCCCAGATTTTAGACGCATGTGGAATGTTACTTTCACAACTTACACTTGTGTTATCACCATTGAAAATGACTTTTGCTTCTGGGACTGTGTAGACGTTAAGCATTTCATACACATATATGGGGCCTGCTGTGCATGAACGTATGTAGCTTTTCGATGAAGGTCCCGTTTGTGTTGTCGAGCAATTTATGATTGAACTATTTATAATACTTGATACATTCAATCTTACCAGTGCTATGTCTTTTTGCGCGTTTTGGAACGGAACATTGTGAGACATATTAGCGTTATTGATTATCAGAGACACGAAAGTTGATGATATTGATTCCGATGAACAACTAAACGTCATCATGTCATTTACAAGGAAATGTTTACCTTCCATTCTACACCGGGGGAGAATTAAAACATCAAGTTGTAAATAGTAAAAGAATTCACTACTTGTTGTTCTTGATACACATAGATATAATCCACTGTCCTTGATACTGACATTTGCAATCATCAAAATGTAGTCGCACGCATTTGATGTTTCATAACAGAGTCTTTTAAATTGATAACGAGAAGCATTTGTATTCATTTCTCCATTCCTGACAATATGCTTGCTACCTCTTAAAATTGAGATATGAGAAGTTGGTGCATTGCATATGAGATTCACCGTTGAGTATTGATTCACACCCCAACTTTTACTGTTTTCTTCAAATATGTAACAATTATTAGCGTAGGATTCACAATAATCAGATAGAATAGAAGCACAACAAGCACAAATGGTAACAAGAGTTAAACTTATAAACTTCATTTTGAATAAACCAAATAGAACCATTAGTGTGTTATAGTGTGATTCAAGACTACAAGCAATCTTATATACCCTATTTCAATGAACTTTTTACTAGGGAAGTACCATTTTAGAAAGGATCTTCTCTGTTTAGACCACATGTTTACATATCAAAATTTCAGTTTTGTTCAGGAAAAACAATTTCCTTGGAACCATATAAGCTACATAAATGTTTCAATTAAAATGGTCATGGCACGACTATGATTGACCTCTCAAAAAATTAATTTCTTAATAGGCCACGCCCACCATAGCAAACAAAACTCAAATATCATGCGTCAGTGGCCGCTGAAGGACAGAATCAGGCCAATTGTAAACAAAAGTATTACGGGAAAATAGTACGAATATCTGAATAAGGTGTAGATATGTATTTCTTTAACATTTTAATTTCTTTTTTGCCATTTCTTGATGGAATTTCAACAAGAAAGATTTAGGTATATCGGATATTTAAATCTATTCAGTGAGTATAATGTTGCTGACGTATCGGTAAAGCGAAACAGCAAGTAAGATTTAGATATTATCAAAGTGTCGGGAAATGTTATTGCTGGTGTAGTGTTAAGTGCTACAGATCCCTGCGTAAAAATGAGAAAGCCCACCATTTGCATTTGATATCGACTAGGTAGTAAAGTTACCATCAGAACATCGTGTACTAGTGTACAGTGGGTTGGGAAAGCCATTTAACTTACATTTTTCCGTTTGACTTTTTGCATTTGGTTTTTATCAGGCCCAACTAAACAATTCAAAACTAAAGCAAATGTTTATTGAAGTAACGATAATACTACAGGATTACTATTTTATAAACAACATCAAAGCTAGATGATCTCGAGTTACATTATGTACATGTATTTTATGGCCTATGATATGTCTGAAGTTATGCAAATAATTATCAAATCCAAATAAAATCCATACGGCGATATATATTGCCCTGTATGGTAAAATTGTCACAATAACAAAATAATTGAATCTTTAGATCTTTATGTCGACCGCTACTTTTTTATTCGTGACAAAGATCTAAATACAAATTGGAAACACTTATAATTAAAAGCTTGAGAAAATACAAACCTTGTTACCTTACCCAGGAGATGTGTTGGGTCCCATAATAGATCCCTACTTTACCCATAGTGTTTCCACTTGAACACCATTTTCATTTTCATTTGCCCTTGGAAAATGGGACTCGAACTAGCAAATGAATGCTTCTGAACGGCTGAACAAAGCTTACTAAACCAACATTCCCGACTCAACAATTATAATCAAAACAAACCCGCAACATGGGTGATCATGAAAATACGATTTTTGATAGCATGACTTAAATCAGTTAGAATTATTCAAATTTTGAATACAATGTAACATTGTTACTTTATAAACTTTTAGCTATTCATACTGCTGTACTGAACAATCAATGTTATTTTACAAAAAAGGTTAGTTTTGGTAACTAAGCAAAAACGGGGTAATAAACAAACGGGGTAATAAACAAACAATTTGATGAAATTGATTTGATTAATTGTGAAAAATGATCTGCTTGGAGTGTACCTTTTGAGTGATTAACAAGACCATGTCCGATGGGAGAAGATCGCGATCATGTCCATTGATTTGCATTTTTGTGTAGAACGGGCTTCTGAAAAAAAAAAAAAAAAACGTTGCAACTGTAGGGATCTTCACAGGGATGATATTGACCAAGCGTTTTTTGGTACAATTATATTATTAAGTTGAGTTATTTTTACCTTTACATACAAGCATTGTACATTAAAGAATTAGTTCAGAGGTCAAGCAAAGTAGTGCATCTTGTAAAAAGTAATACTTCGTTTGTGTATAAACTTCTGAAATCAGGCTAGCTAGTTGTGACATCAAATCTAATATTCCTACGACTCTGTATGTATTCTATTATATTATTTCCTTCGACATTGTACTTTTCATACCATGTAATTCTACAATTTAAGTTTCATTCGCAACCATTTTATACTTGCCTCTTCAATAGATTGTATTTGCTGTGTACAAATAACCATTGTTAATCAACATTAATGGCTCTTAATTGAAGAACAAAGGCTGGTTTTAGGCTTTCATATAATTCTTAGTTCTAGAATCTCTAGAAGTAAGAAATGCTTAGTGATTCTGGAAATCTAGGGAAATGATGAAGGTTACAGAGGATACCATTAAAAAAACGTTCACTTTCTAGGATGATATGCTGGAGGTGATCTTTCGAAGTAGTACGAGATACCTTTGACTCAAAAATATGGGAACAAAATCACTGATTATTGAAGAAAAAAATGAATATTAAACAGAAAAACATATGATTATACTTAGCAATTGATATGTGTCACTTACAATTTAACTTAAGTTTCTAAATTTGCTTATCTTACCAAGCATTGACAAGAAGTCAGATTGGGCAGGGCTGCTGAACTGCGAAATGATTTTTTTTTTGTACATTTAGGTCTCGGTGGTACACAAATATATATTACGGTAGGAAGGAGTGCAGTGTTACAGGTATTGGAAAATTGTCTATATGGGAATCATTTAGTGTAATGATGTACTAACACCAAACGTTATAATTTTTACATCTCTCGCTATAAAATAGTATTCCAACCTTTTTATTCACGGGTTTTGCATCTTTATGTCTAATACTTTGAAAACAGTACTCCGATAGTGGAATGTATAAACCTAAACTAAGTATGCTTAGAAAGAAATGGGGAATTTGAACTGGATGTCATCCAGTTCATAATCTACAGGCCTGTATATAGTATCTAGTCTTTGATCACCAGTACCAAGGATATTTATATCTCAGACACCTTTACTTTCAATATCTTGATACATATCATCAAAAGTACTCTTAAGGCATGAGGTGATTGATATCAAACATTATACAATTTTGCAAGCTTATCCGTAAAGCATAATTTCCTGTTTTTCCGGGTCAAGAAAATCTTGAAAATTGTGGAGAAAATTCCTTTTATATTGATTCCCAGCGAAAAAGTTCAAACAAATGAGCGAAATGATTGAAGCCTATATGAAAGCCATTTTAGACTTGAATACAGCCGATTAGTTCGAAGCCTCTATCAATTTAATGGCGAAATTATTATAAAAATGAATAACAAATCAATATAAATTTTGTGAATTTTGTGTACTTTTACCACAAATTTCTGATACTTTTAAAATGAAATGTAAATAATTCGATATAACTTGCTTTTGTCAATTTTTAAGGCCTGATGGAATTTTGAAAGTGTCTCATATATTTTCAATCGTATAGAACATACGTTTTGAACAAACCTTTTTAAGAGTTTCCATCGATGCAAGAGAAACTTTGATATCTTTCCATTGCAGTCTAACACTACGTCACCTTGTGCATGATTGCAATTTCAAGTGTGGTCTATACCAACATAAAACAACTCTGTTTTATACTTATTCCAATAAACATGCAATACCCATTGATGTTTTCCAGAAGGATGAAGCATAATGTTACAGCTTGTTTAATATTCATATATCAGAAAAATAGACAGCAATTATATTTACCCAGCTCATATGATGAATATCCTATCCCTTTCAGAATTAAGAAAAGTTATTGATATAGCAATTTTTTCATGAGAAGTAGTAACAAGGATGTTCCCCAAGAGGGCACGAGGTTGTCAAGCGGGAGTACATTATACCACATTTGAACTTTTTAAGTTCACACGGATCACAATAATCACGACTATTTACCAGATAACCGCAGTCTCAACAAGCAATTGTACGATTTTGCTTTGTCATTTCTTTTCTTCACAATCACAGTTCTCCCATGTTCTAACTATCAGTTTATTCAGCATACTGTATTTTTGTTATACAGTTACGGAATAATAAGATGATTACTATAACACTAAAAGTATACATGTATAACATAAAATTACCATAAAGAAAAATCTTTTGATTGTGTAAAGATAATGAAATTGAAAGTGTTTTGTAATTGAATAAAGTCATAATCTTTTAAACTATACATAATCCATCTTGACATAGATGGAATACCATTTCATGAATAAAACAATGTTTTTCTAACTATTTGGAAAACATGTTTGTACAAAGATCCCAACAAGCATGGTAGCTTTAAAAGAATGATAAATAACACATATTCATAGGTTTTTAGGAAGTTTAAAAATTGACTTAAAAGTTCTAAGAATAAGAAAAACCTTTGTGTCTGACTTGTATGGATCAAAAGATTTAGTTTAGGTTTCTTTTCTCCGTTAACATTATATAAATCATGCTACACTATATATAGCATTTTATAGTTTTCTCAATAAAACTGCCAACAAAATATATACTCCTGAGCAAAGAGGTTTGGTGTCTTTAAATTTGTGTATTCCATTTTTCAGCTATGGTTAATCTATATTAATTTGAACTTGATGTGTTACGAAGTAAAACAAGTGCGGTCCCACTATTTTATTCTCACATATTAATCACCTATGTCTCTGAGTTTGAGAGGAATACAGCTAATTTCCGAGGAGTTTAAATTTAATGGGACTCAGTTGCTGTCATTTGCTGATTTTTGGTGCTTAATTTTTTTTTTTTTATATGTGTTAACAAATAAACGGCTAGCTGTTCACTTATTTACATTACAAGCTTGCATACGTTTTACGAACTGACAAAAATTCATGTTTATTTTATTCAAACGAATGATAAAGTTGTTATTTCTAGTTTATTGGAGTTTTGTTATTTTGGTTATCTTCAACCTGTTTTCTTTCATTAAAGACAATGCTGTCTCTACATGTCAGTTGTCATTTAACTCTTATTCTTACAGCAAAACCTTCAACATTTCATTTTTGTCCAGACTGTGCGTGAAATCTTTCTCAAAGGACAGTAGAATTAAATTTCTCAACATAATATCTTGTAAGGGACAAATACATCCACAAGGGGATGGGATGACTACCGTGGCATGCTAGGAATAGGTCTGATAAGAAGTAACCAAGAAACATTATAGTTGAGAAATTTTACTTTACGAATAGATGTTTACGTTGCATAGACATGGAATTATTTTAGTATCATTTTTCCGTAGGTCAATTCTTGGCTAATGTATTAATCAGTTAATGAAAATAATATTTATATGTCTTTACAAGTTAATATATTATTTGACTATTATCTAGTGGGCGTATTTTTTCTTTAAATTTATACAGAAATTACTTGCAACTCAACCTTTCCACCACTTGAACATTCCATGTACTATGTAAGTTACTGTCAGGCGCTAGGGACCATCGAAGTTACCAAGTATGAATTTAACAATGGTAGCTCGATTTACATACGACCCGTTGCGTTTACGACGACGAGTGAACACACAATTACAATAACGGGGTCGTCGCCTGCGTATCTGGTTATGATAGTAACAATGCTATCACGAAACGCTTAATACGACCCGGACGAGAACACAGGTACGACGTACGGACAGACATAACATTGACAACCAAGTCAATGTCCACGGCCTTTGATAACCACTTGTGGTACACTGGCGTGTCTACCCAACCCAGGCTTGAACCCAGACAGCCAGACTTTAATAAGCCTTCGTCTAAATAATAACTTCAACTGTTCACACAATACGCTCGATAAGATTATTATCATTTTCTTTTTAACTCACTCTAATCATATTAAGAGTAATGTAATCCGAGTTTTACTCACAAACTGTATCGATCAATTCGTTAGCTTAACATTCAAGGAGAAAAATTCCGAGCACGTTTCATCAGATCATACAAAGCCAAGAGCTTTGACTTAATTATCCTACTTCCAATCGAGCAGTTGTGTCTGATCACATAACTGACCTCGTAATGATATTTTTCCCCAATCGAATGGATAATATGATTTTACAAGAGTTGGGAAAACACTGGGTCACTCTTTACCGATGCGATATGATTTATGCAAATACCGTACCTTCCTTACAACAATAAAATCATTTTGAATAAATGTTTGTCAAGTTAGCAATGTTATTCGGTTATATCTAAGTATTCATAATCATCTTCCTCTGACATATTGCTGTTCACTGGAGCAGGTTGCTGTACGTTGCCGTCGTTTACAAGATTATAATCTTCATCATGTCCACTGTCAGGCAGAATAGGCTCATTTTTGGGTGGGTTCCTAAACATATGGGTAGGTCCTGTCCCTTCTCCGATTGTAGGAGGATACTGCTCGGTTTGTAATATTACCTGAATATTTGCATTTACATCCGTGTGTGCAGATATATCATATGGCGAAATTGATTCATCCGGTTTAAGACCCTCAGTAATATTTACAAATATTGAACGTTGTCTTTTACAAGTCTGTGCTTCCTTGGTCGATACAGATCTTCCTTTACTCCTACGTATACATAGAATAACAAATAACAATGTTTGCAAAATGGCACATCCAGATGCAGCAAAAATGATAATCAGCAATTTTATTTTAGAGTCATTATTTATATTGCTCTCGTCCTTCGTTTTGTTCAGCACTTTGATCAGTTCGTTTGAGTAACTTACCTGTCCTGCATGGGTGACAAAACAAGTGATGTTAAGAAGACATTCATGGGCCATATTACACGATCGTACATTTGTCATTATTAAAGTAGAGCGTTTTCCTCCTATTTCTTCGTGTATTGATCTCGATGAGTTCTTTGGAGCGTACTCCCAGATTTTATGCGCATGTGGAATGTTACTTTCACAACTTACACTTGCGTTATCACCATTGAAAATGACTTTTGCCTCTGGGACTGTGTAGACGTTAAGCATTTCATACACATATATGGGGCCTGCTGTGCATGAACGTAAGTAGCTTTTCGACGAAGGTCCCGTTTGTGTTGTCAAGCAATTTATGATTGAACTATTTATAGTACTAGATACATTCAATCTTACCAGTGCTAGGTCTGTTTGCGGGTTTTGGAACGGAACATTGTGAGACATATTAGCGTTATTGATTATCAGAGACACGAAAGCTGAAGATATTGATTTCGATAAACAACTAAAGTCATCATGTCATTTACAAGGAAATGTTTAACTTCCATTCTACACCGGGGGAGAATTAAAACATCAAGTTGTAAATAGTAAAAGAATTCACTACTTGTTGTTCTTGGTCCACATAAATATAACCCATTGTCTTTGATACTGACATTTGCAATCATCAAAATGTAGTCACACGTATTTGATGTTTCATAACAGAGCCTTTTAAATTGATAACGAGAAGTATTTGTATTCATTACTCCATTCCTGACAATATGCGTGCTACCTCTCAAAATTGAGATATGAGGAGTTGGTGCATTGCATATGAGATTCACCGTTGAGTATTGATTCACACCCCAAACTTTACTGGTTTCTTCAAATGTGTAACAATTATTAGCGTAGGATTCACAATAATCAGATAGAATAGAAGCACAACAAGCACAAATGATAACAAGAGCTATACTTATAAACTTCATTTTGAATAATCCAAATAGAACCATTAGTGTGTTATAGTGTGATTCAAGACTACGAACAATCTTATATACCCTATTTCAATGAACTTTCTACTAGGGAAGTGCCATTTTAGAAAGGATCTTCCCTGTGTAGACCACATGTTTACATATCAACATTTCAGTTTTGTTCAGGGAAAACAATTTTCTTGGAACCATATAAGCTACATAAATGTTTCGATTAAAGTGGTCATGGCACGACTATAATTGACCTCTCAAAAAAATTACTTTTTTATAGACCACGCCCACCATAGCAAGCAAAACTCAAATATCATGCGTCAATGGCCGCTGAAGGACAGAATCAGGCCAATTGCAAACAAAAGTATTACGGGAAAATAGTACGAATATCTAAAAAGGTGTAGATATGTATTTCTTTAACATTTTAATTTCTTTTTTGCCATTTCTTGATGGAAATTCAACGAAAAAGGTTTAGGTATATCAGATATTTAAATCTATTTGGTAAGTATAATGTTGCTTACGTATCGGTAAAGCGAAACAGCAAGTAGGATTTAAATATTATCAAAGTGTCAGGAAATGTTATTGCTGGTGTAGTGTTAAGTGCTACAGATCCCTGCGTAAAAATGAGAAAGCCCACCAATTGCGTTTGATATCAACTAGGTAGTAAAGTTACCATCAGAACATTGTGTACTAGTGTACAGTGGGTTGGGGAAGCTATTTTACTTAAATTGTGCTGTTTGACTTTTTGCATTTGGGTTTTATTAGGCCCAACCAAACAATTCAAAACTAAAGCAAATGTTTATTGAAGTAACAATAATACTAAAGGATTACTATTTTATAAACAACATCAAAGCTGGATGATCTCGAGTTACATTGTGTACATGTATTTTATGGCCTATGATATGTCTGAAGCAAATAATTATCAAATCCAAATAAAACCCATACGGCGATATATATTGCCCTGTATGGTAAAATTGTAACAATAACAAAATAATGCAATCGTTAGATCTTTATGTCGACCGCTACTTTCTTATTCGTTACAAAGATCTAAATACAAATTGGAAACGCTTATAATTAGAAGCTTGAGAAAATACAAATCTTGTTACCTTACCCAGAAGATGTGTTAGGTCCCATAATAGATCCCTACTTTACCCAGAGTGTTTCCATTTGAACACCATTTTCATTTTCATTTGCCCTTGGAAAACGGGACTCGAACTAGCAAATAAACGCTTCTGAACGGCTGAACAAAGCTTACTAAACTAACATTCCCGACTCAACAATTATAACCAAAACAAATCCGCAACATGGGTGATCATGAAAATACGATTTTTGATAGCTTGACTTAAATCAGTTAGAATTATTCAAATTTTGAATACAATGTAACATTGTTACTTGATAAACTTTTAGCTATTCATACTAAACAATCAATGTTATTTTACAAAAAAGGTCAGTTTTGGTAACCAAGCAAAAACGGGGTAATAAACAAACGAGGTGATAAACAAACAATTTGATTAAATTGATTTGATTAATTGTGAAAAATGATCTGCTTGGAGTGTATTTTTTGAGTGATTGACAGGACCATGTCTGATGGGAGGAGATCGCGATCATGTCCATTGATTTGCATTTTTGTATGAAAAGGGCTTCTAAAAATAAAATGTTGCAACTGTAGGAATCTTCACAATGAGTGATAATGACAAAACGATTATTGGTATAATTATATAAGTAAGTTGAGGTTATTGTTACCTCTGCATACAAGCATTGTACATTAAAAAAATAGTTCAGAGGTTAAGCAAACTTGTCCATCTTGTAAAAAGTAAAGCTTCGTTTGTGTATAAACTTCTAAAATCAGGCTAGCTAGTTGTGACATCAAATCTAATATTTCTACGATTCTGTATGTATTCTATTATATTATTTCCTTCGACGGTGTACTTTTCATGCCACATAATTCTACACTTTTAATTCCACCGCCAACCATTTTATACTTGCCTCTTCAATAGATTGTAATTGCTGTGTACAAATAACCATTGTTAATCAACATTAATGGCTCTTAATTGGAGAACAAAGGCTGGTTTTAGATTTTTATATAATTCTTGGTTCTTGAATCTCTAGAAGTAAGAAATGCTTAATGATCCTGGAAATTTAGGGAGGTGATTAAGGTTGCAGAGGATACCATTAAAAAAACGTTCACTTTTTAGGATGATATGCTGGATGTGATCTCTCGAAGTAGTACGAGATACCTTTGACTCAAAAATATGGGAACAAAATCACTGATTAATGAAGAAAAAATGAATATTAAACAGAAAAACATATGATTATACTTAGCATTTGATGTGTCACTTACAATTGAACTTAATTTTCTAAATTTGCTTATTTTATTAAGCATTGACAAGAAGTCAGATTGGGCAGGGCTGTTTAACTGCGAAATGAGTTTTTTTTGTACATTCACGTCTCGGTGGTACACAAATATATATTACGGTGGGAAGGAGTGCAGTATTACAGGTATTGGAAAATTGTCTATACGGGAATCATTCAGTGTAATGATGTACTAAGACCAAACGTTATAATTTTTACATCTCTCGCTATATAATAGTATTCCAACCATTTTATTCACGGGTTTTGCATCTTTATGTCTAATACTTTGAAAACAGTACTCCGATAGTGGAATGTATAAACCTAAACTAAGTATGCTTAAAAAGAAATGGGGAATTTGAACTGGATGTCATTCAGTTCATAATCTACAGGCCTGTATATAGTATCTAGTCTTTGATCACCAGTACCAAGGATATTTATATCTCAGACATCTTTACTTTCAATATCTTGATACATATCATCGAAAGTACTCTTAAGGCATGAGGTGATTGATATCAAACATTATACAATTTTGCAAGCTTATCCGTAAAGCATAATTTCCTGTTTTTCCGGGTCAAGAAAATCTTGAAAATTGTGGAGAAAATTCCTTTTATATTGATTCCTAGCGAAAAAAGTTCAAACAAATGAGCGAAATGATTGAAGCTTATATGAAGGCCATTTTAGACTTGAATACAGCCGATTAGTTCGAAGCCTCTATCAATTTAATGGCAAAATTATTATAAAAATGAATAACAAATCAATATAAATTTTGTGAATTTTGTGTACTTTTACCACAAATTTCTGATACTTTTAAAATAAAATGTAAATAATTCGATATAACTTGCTTTTGTCAATTTTTAGGGCCTGATGGAATAATGAAAGTGTCTCATATATTTTCGATCGTATAGAACATACGTTTTATACAAACCTTTTTAAGAGTTTCCAGCGATGCAAGAGAAACTTTGACATCTTTTCACTGCAGTCTAACACTACGTCCCCTTGTGCATGATTGCAATTTCAAGTGTCGTCTACACCAACATAAAACAACTCTGTTTTATACTTATTCCAATAAACATGCAATACCCATTGATGTTTTCCAGAAGGATGAAGCATAATGTTACAGCTTGTTTAATATTCATATATCAGAAAAATAGACAGCAATTATATTTACCCAGCTCATATGATGAATATCCTATCCATTTCAGAATTAAGAAAAGTTATTGGTATAGCAATTTTTTCATGAGAAGTAGTAACGAGGATGTTCCCCAAAAGGCCACGAGGTTGTCAAGCGGGAATACAATTAACCACATTTACACTTTTTAAGTTCACACGGATCACAATAATCACGACTATTTACCAGATAACCGAAACCTCAACGAGCAATTGTACGATTTTGCTTTGTCATTTCTTTTCTTCACAATCACAGTTCTCCCATGTTCTAACTATCAGTTTATTCAGCATACTATATTTTTGTTATACAGTTACGGAATAATAAGATGGTTACTATAACACTAAAAGTATACATGTATAACATAAAATTACCATAAAGAAAAATCTTTTGATTGTGTAAAGATAATGAAATTGAAAGTGTTTTGTAATTGAATAAAGTCATAATCTTTTAAACTATACATAATCTATCTTGACATAGATGGAATACCATTTCATGAATAAAACAATGTTTTTCTAACTATTTGGAAAACATGTTTTACAAAGATCCCAACAAGCATGGTAGCTTTAAAAGAATGATAAATAACACATATTCATAGGTTTTTCAGCAAGTTTAAAATATGGACTTAAAAGTTCTAAGAATAAGAAAAACCTTTGTGCCTGACGTGTATGAATCAAAAGATTCAGTTTAGGTTTCTTTTCTCCGTTAACAATATATAAATCATGCTACACTATATGTAGCATTTTATAGTTTTCTCAATAAAACTGCCAACAAAATATATACTCCTGAGCAAAGAGGTTTGGTATCTTTAAATTTGTGTATTCCATTTTTCAGCTATGGTTAATCTATATAAATTTGAACTTGATGTGTTACGAAGTAAAACAAGTGCGGTCCCACTATTCCATTTTCACATATTCAATCACCTATGTCTCTGAAATCGAGAGGAATACAGCTAATTTCCGAGGAGATTAAATTTAATGGGACTCAGTTGCTGTCATTTGCTGATTTTTGGTGCTTAATTTTAAGACAATAAGTTTATATGTGTTAACAAATAAACGGCTAGCTGTTCACTTATTTACATTACAAGCTTGCATACGTTTTACGAACTGACAAAAATTCATGTTTATTTTAGTCAAACGAATGATAAAGTTGTTATTTCTAGTTAATTGGAGTTTTTGTTATTTTGGTCACCTTCAACCTGTTTTCTTTCATTAAAGACAATGCTGTCTCTACATGTCAGTTGTCATTTAACTCTTATTCTCACAGCAAAACCTTCAACATTTCATTTTTGTCCAGACTGTGCGTGAAATCTTTCTCAAAGGACAGTAGAATTAAATTTCTCAACATAATATCTTGTAAGGGACAAATACATCCACAAGGGGATGGGATGACTACCGTGGCATGCTAGGAATAGGTCTGATAAGAAGTAACTAAGAAACATTATAGTTGATAAATTTTACTTTACGAATAGATGTTTACGTTGCATAGACATGGAATTATTTATAGTATCATTTTTCCGTATGTCAATTCTTGGCTAATGTATTAATCAGTTAATGAAAATAATATTTATATGTCTTTACAAGTTAATATATTATTTGACTATTATCTAATGGGCGTATTTTTTCTTTAAATTTTAATAGAAATTACCTTCAACTCAACCTTTCCACCACTTGAACATTCCATGTACTATGTGAGTTACTGCCAGGCGCTAAGGCTGTAAGGACCATCGAGGTTACCAAGTATGAATTTAACAATGGTAGTTCGATTTACATATGACCCGTTGCGTTTACTAAGACTTCCAAACTTTAAAAAGCCTTCGTCTAAATGATAACTTCAACTGTTCACACAATACGCTCAATAAGATTATTATCATTTTCTTTCTAACTCACTCTAATCATATTAGGAGTAATGTAATCCGAGTTTTGCTCACAAACTTTATCGATCAATTCGTTCGCTCAACATTCAAGGAGAAAGAATCCGAGCACGTTTCATCAGATCATACAAAGCCAAGAGCCTTGACTTAATTATCTTACTTCCAATCGAGCAGTTGTGTCTGATCACATAACTGACTTCGTAATAATATTCTTATCCAATCGAATGGATGATATAATTTTACAACACTTGGGGAAACACTGGGTCACTCTTTACCGATGCAATATGATTTATGCAAATACCGTGCCTTCCTTACAACAATGAAATCATTTTGAATAATATTGATCAAGTAGGCAATGTTATTCGGTTATATCTAAGTATTCATAATCATGTTCGTCTGACATATTGCTGTTTACTGGAGCAGGTTGCTGAACGTTGCTGTCGTTTACAAGATTATAATCTCCATCATGTCCACTGTCAGGCAAAATAGGCTCATTTTTGGGTGGGTTCCTAAACATATGGGTAGGTCCTGTCCTTTCTCCGATTGTAGGAGGATACTGCTCGATTTGTACTATTACCTGAATATTTGCATTTACATCCGTGTGTGCAGATATATCATATGGCGAAATTGTTTCATCCGCTTTAAGACCCTCAGTAATATTTACAAATGCTGAACGTTGTCTTTTACAAGTCTGTGCTTCCTTGGTCAATACAGATCTTCCTTTACTCCTACGTATACATGGAATAGCAAATACAAATGTTAGCAAAATGGCACATCCAGATGCAGCAAAAATGATAATCAGTATTTTTACTTTAGAGTCATTATTTGTATTGCTTTCGTCTTTCGTTTTGTTCAGCACTTTGATCAGTTCGTTAGAGTAACTTACCTGTCCTGCATGGGTGACAAAGCAAGTGATGTTGAGAAGACATTCATGGGCCATATTACACGATCGTACATTTGTCATTATTAAAGTAGATCGTTTTCCTTCTATTTCTTCGTGTATTGATCTCGATGAGTTCTTTGGAGCGTACTCCCAGATTTTAGGCGCATGTGGAATGTTACTTTCACAACTTACACTTGCGTTATCACCATTGAAAATAACTTTTGCCTCTGGGACTGTGTAGACGTTAAGCATTTCATACACATATATGGGGCCTGCTGTGCATGAACGTGTGTAGCTTTTCGACGAAGGTCCCGTTTGTGTTGTCGAGCAATTTATGATTGAACTATTTATAATACTAGATACATTTAATCTTACCAGTGCTATGTCTTTTTGCGGGTTTTGGAACGGAACATTGTGAGAGGTATTAGCGTTATTGATTATCAGAGACACGAAAGCTGAAGATATTGATTCCGATGAACAACTAAACGTCATCATGTCATTTACAAGGAAATGTTTACCTTCCATTCTACAGCGGGGGAGAATTAAAACATCAAGTTGTAAATAGTAAAAGAATTCACTACTTGTTGTTCTTGATACACATAAATATAATCCACTGTCTTTGATACTGACATTTGCAATCATCAAAATGTAGTTACACGTATTTGATGTTTCATAACAGAGTCTTTTAAATTGATAACGAGAAGTATTTGTATTCATTTCTCCATTCCTGACAATATGCTTGCTACCTCTTAAAATTGAGATATGAGGAGTTGGTGCATTGCATATGAGATTCACCGTTGAGTATTGGTTCACACCCCAACTTTTACTGTTTTCTTCAAATGTGTAACAATTATTACCGTAGGATTCACAATAATCAGATAGAATAGAAGCACAACAAGCACAAATAATAACAAGAGCTATACTTATAAACTTCATTTTGAATAATCCAAATAGAGCTATTAGTGTGCTATAGTGTGATTCAAGACTACGAGCAATCTTATATACCCTATTTCAATGAACTTTCTACTAGGGTAGTGCCATATAGAAAGGATCTTCCCTGTTTAGACCACATGTTTACATATAAACATTTTAGTTTTGTTCAGGGAAAACAATTTCCTTGGAACCATATAAGCTACATAAATGTTTCGATTAAAATGGTCATGGCACAACTATAATTGACCTCTCAAAAAATTAATTTCTTAATAGGCCACGCCCACCATAGCAAACAAAACTCAAATATCATGCATCAGTGGCCGCTGAAGGACAGAATCAGGCCAATTGTAAACTAAAGTATTAAGGGAAAATAGTACGAATATCTGAATAAGGTGTAGATATGTATTTCTTTAACATTTTAATTTCTTTTTTGCCATTTCTTGATGGAATTTCAAGAACAAAGGTTTAGGTATATCGGATATTCAAATCTATTTAGTGAGTATAATGTTGCTAATGTATCGGTAAAGCGAAACAGCAAGTAGGATTGAAACATTATCAAAGTGTCAGGAAATGTTATTGCTGGTGTAGTGTTAAGTGCTACAGATCCCTGCGTAAAAATGAGAAAGCCCACCAATTGCGTTTGATATCAACTAGGTAGTAAAGTTACCATCAGAACATTGTGTACTAGTGTACAGTGGATTGGGGAAGCCATTTAACTTAAATTTTGCGGTTTGACTTTTTGCATTTGGTTTTTATTAGGCCCAACCAAACAATTCAAAACTAAAGCAAATGTTTATTGAAGTAACGATGATACTAAAGGATTACTTTTTTATCAACAACATCAAAGCTAGATGATCTCGATTTACATTGTGTACATGTATTTTATGGCCTATGATATGTCTGAAGCAAATGATTATCAAATCCAAATAAAACCCATACGGCAATATATATTGCCCTGTATGGTAAAATTGTCACAATAACAAAATAATTGAATCGTTAGATCTTTATGTCGACCGCTACTTTCTTATTCGTTACAAAGATCTAAATACAAATTGGAAACACTTATAATTAGAAGCTTGAGAAAATACAAACCATGTTACCTTACCCAGGAGATGTGTTAGGTCCCATAATAGATCCCTACTTTACCCAGAGTGTTTCCACTTGAACACCATTTTCATTTGCCCTTGGAAAACGGGACTCGAACTAGCAAATGAACGTTTCTGAACGGCTAAACAAAGCTTACTAAACCAACATTCCCGACTCAACAATTATAACCAAAACAAATCCGCAACATGGGTGATCATGAAAATACGATTTTTGATAGCATGACTTAAATCAGTTAGAATTATTCAAATTTTGAATACAATGTAACATTGTTACTTGATTAACTTTTAGCTATTCATACTGAACAATCAATGTTATTTTACAAAAAAGGTCAGTTTTGGTACTCAAGCAAAAACGGGGTAATTAACAAACGGGGTGATAAACAAACAATTGGATTAAATTGATTTAACTAATTGTGAAAAATGATCTGCTTAGAGTGTACCTTTTGAGTGATTGACAGGACCATGTCCGATGGGAGGAGATCGCGATCATGTCCATTGAATTGCATTTTTGTGTGAAAAGGGCTTCTGAAAATAAATTGTTGCAACTGTAGGGATCTTCACAACGAGTGATAATGACAAAACGATTTTCGGAATAATCATATAATTAAGTTGAGTTATTATTACCTCTACATACAAGCATTGTACATTTAAAAAAATAGTTCAGAGGTTAAGCAAACTAGTCCATCTTGTAAAAAGTGAAGCTTCGTTTGTGTATAAACTTCTAAAATCAGGCTAGCTAGTTGTGACATCAAGTCTAATATTTCTACGATTCTGTGTGTATTCTATTATATTATTTCCTTCGACGGTGTACTTTTCATGCCACATAATTATACACTTTAAATTCCATCCCCAACCATTTTATACTTGCCTCTTCAATAGATTGTATTTGCTGTGTACAAATAACCATTGTTAATCAACATTAATGGCTCTTAATTGGAGAACAAAGGCTGGTTTTAGGCTTTCATATAATTCTTGGTTCTAGAATCTCTAGAAGTAAGAAATGCTTAGTGATCCTGGAAATTTAGGGAGGTGATTAAGGTTGCAGAGGATACCAATAAAAAAACGTTTCATTTTTAGGATGATATGCTGGATGTGATCTCTCAAAGTAGTACGAGATACCTTTGACTCAAAAATACAAGAACAAAATCACTGATTATTGAAGAACAATTGACTATAAAAGAGAAAAACATATGATTATACTTAGCATTTAATATGTGTCACTTACAATTTAACTTAATTTTCTAAATTTGCTTATTTCACCAAGCATTGACAAGAAGTCAGATTGGGCAGGGCTGCTGAACTGCGAAATGAGTTTTTTGTGTACATTCACGTCTCGGTGGTACACAAATATATATTACGGTAGGAAGGAGTGCAGTGTTACAGGTATTGTAAAATTGTCTATACGGGAATCATTCAGTGTAATGATGTACTAACACCAAACGTTATAATTTTTACATCTCTCGCAGTAAAATAATATTTCAACCTTTTTATTCACGGGTTTTGCATCTTTATGTCTAATACTTTGGAAAACAGTACTCCGATAATGAAATGTATAAACCTAAACTGAGTATGCTTAGAAAGAAATAGGGAGTTTGAACTGGTATCATCCAGTTCATAAGCTACAGGCCTGTATATAGTATTAAATCTTTGATCACCAGTACCAAGGATATTTCTATCTCAGGCATCATTATTTTCAATATCATGATACATATCATCGGAAGTACTCTTAGGGCATGAGGTGATTGATATCAAACATTAGAAAATTTTGCAAGCTTATCCGTAAAGCATTATTTTCTGTTTTTCCGGGT
This sequence comes from Chiridota heheva, assembly GCA_020152595.1. NCBI lineage: Eukaryota > Metazoa > Echinodermata > Holothuroidea > Apodida > Chiridotidae > Chiridota > Chiridota heheva. The sequence goes on from JAIGNY010002171.1 coordinate 3,131,644, forward strand.
CGAGAGAGTCTTAAAAATTGTGGAGAAAATTCCTTTTATATTGATTCCCAGCGAAGAAAGTTCAAACAAATGAGCGAAATGATTAAAGCCTATATGAAGGCCATTTTAGACTTGAATACAGCCGATTAGTTTGAAACTTCTATCAATTTAATGGTATAATTATTATAAAAAGGAATAACAAATCAATATAAATTTTGTGAATTTTGTGTACTTTTACCACAAATTTCTGATACTTTTAAAATGAAATGTAAATAATTCAATATAACTTGCTTTCGTAAATTTTTAAGGCCTGATGGAATCTTAAAAGTGTCTTATATATTTTCGATTGTATAAAACATACGTTTTAAACAAACCTTTTTAAGAGTTTCCAGCGATGCAAGAGAAACTTTGATATCTTTTCATTGCAGTCTAACACTACGTCCCCTTGTGCATGATTGCAATTTCAAGTGTGGTCTATATCAACATAAACCAACTCTGTTTTATACTTATTCCAATAAACATGCAATACCCATTGATGTTTTCCAGAACGGTGAAGCATAATGATACAGCTTGTTGAATATTCATATATCAGAAAAATAGACAGCAATTACATTTACTCAGCTCATATAATGAATATTCTATTTTTTCCAGAATTATTTTTTTTATTGGTATAGCAATTTTTTCATGAGAAGTAGTAACGAGGATGTTCCCCAAGAGGGCACGAGATTATCAAGCGGGAATACATTATACCACATTTGAATTTTCTAAGTTCACACGGATCACAATAATCACGACTATTTACCAGATAACCGAAGTTTCAACAAGCAATTGTACAATTTTGCTATGTCACTTCCTTTCTTTACAATCACAGTTCTCCCATGTTCTATTTTTCAGTTTATTCAGCATAATATAGTTTTGTTATACAGTTACGGAATAATAAGATGATTACTATAACACTAAAAGTATACATGTATAATATAAAATTACCATAAAGAAAAATCTTTCAACTGTGTAAAGATAATGAAATTTAAAGTGTTTTGTAATTGAATAAAGTCATAATCTTCTAAACTATACATCATCCATCTTGACATAGATGGGATACCATTTCATAAATAAAACAATGCTTTTCTAACTATTTGAAAAACATGTTTTTACAAAGATCCCAACAAACATGGTAGCTTTAAAAGAATAATAAATAACACATATCTATAGGTTTTTCAGCAAGTTTAAAACATTGACATAAAAGTTCTAAGAATAAGAAAATTCTTTGTGTCTGACGTGTATGGATCAAAAGATTCAGTTTAGGTTTCTTTTCTCCGTTAACATTATATAAATCATGCTACATTATATGTAGCATTTTATGGTTTTCTCAATAAAACTGCCAACAAAATATATACTCCTGAGCAAAGAGGTTTGGGATCTTTAAATTTATGTTTTTCATTTTTCACTTATGGTTATTCTATATGAATTTAAACTTGATGTGTAACGAAGTAGAACAAGTGCGGTCCCACTATTTCATTCTCACATATTCAATCACCTACGTCTCTGAGTTCGAGAGGAATACAGCTAATTTCCGAGGAGATTAAATTTAATGGGATTCAGTTGCTGTCATTTGCTGATTTTTGGTGCTTAATTTTAAAACAATAAATTTATATGTGTTAACAAATAAACGGCTAGCTGTTCACTTATTTACATTAAAAGCTTGCATACGTTTTACGAACTGACAAAAATTCATGTTTATTTTAGTCAAACGAATGATAAAATTGTTATTTCTAGTTTATTGGAGTTTTTGTTATTTTGGTTACCTTCAACCTGTTTTCTTTCATTTAAGACAATGCTGTCTCTACATGTCAGTTGTCATTCAACATCTCATTCTCACAGCAAAACCTTCAACATTTCATTTTTGCCCAGACTGTGCGTGAAATCTTTCTCAAAGGACAGTATAATTAAATTTCTCAACATAATATCTTGTAAGGGACAACTACATCCGCAAGGGAATGGGATGACTACCGTAGCATGCTAGGTATAGGTCTGATAAGAAGTAACCAAGAAACATTATACTTGAGAAATTTTACTTTACGAATAGATCTTTATTTTGCATAGATATGGAATAATTTATAGTGTAATTTTTCAGTAGGTCAATTTTTGGCTAATGTATTAATCAGTTAATGAAAATAATATTTGTATGTCTTAACAAGTTAATATATTATTTGACTATTGTCTAGTGAGCGTATTTTTTCTTTAAATCTATACAGAAATTACTTGCAACTCAACCTTTTCACCAATTGAACATTCCATGTACTATGTGAGTTACTGTCAGGCGCTAGGGACCATCGAAGTTACCAAGTATGAATTTAACAATATTAGTTCGATTTACATACGACCCGTTGCGTTTACTAGGACTGCCAGACTTTAATAGGCCTTTGTCTTAATAATATCTTCAACTGTTCACACAATACACTCAATAAGATTATTATCATTTTCTTTCTAACTCACTCTAATCATATTAGGAATAATGTAATCCGAGTTTTGCTCACAAATTTTATCGATCAATTCGTTCGCTCAACACTCAAGGAGAAAGAATCCGAGCACGTTTCATCAGATCATACAAAGCCAAGAGCCTTGACTTAATTATCTTACTTCCAATCGAGCAGTTGTGTCTGATCACCTAACTGACTTCGTAATAATATTTGTATCCGATCGAATGGATAATATAAATTTACAACAGTTGGGAAAACACTGGGTCACTCGATACTGATGGGATATGATTTATGCAAATACCGTACCTTCCTTACAACAATGAAGTCATTTTGAATAAATGATGATCAAGTAGGCAATGTTATTCGGTTATATCTAAGTATTCATAATCATGTTCGTCTGACATATTGCTGTTTACTGGAGCAGGCTGCTGTACGTTGCCGTCGTTTACAAGATTATAATCTCTATCATGTCCACTGTCAGGCAAAATAGGCTCATTTTTGGGTGGGTTCCTAAACATATGGGTAGGTCCTGTCCCTTCTCCGATTGTAGGAGGATACTGCTCGGTTTGTACTATTACCTGAATATTTGCATTTACATCCGTGTGTGCAGATATATCATATGGCGAAATTGTTTCATCCGCTTTAAGACCCTCAGTAATATTTACAAATGTTGAACGTTGTCTTTTACAAGTCTGTGCTTCCTTGGTCAATACAGATCTTCCTTTACTCCTACGTATACATGGAATAGCAAATACAAATGTTAGCAAAATGGCACATCCAGATGCAGCAAAAATGATAATCAGTATTTTTACTTTAGAGTCATTATTTTTATTGCTTTCGTCTTTCGTTTTGTTCAGCACTTTGATCAGTTCGTTTGAGTAACTTACCTGTCCTGCATGGGTGACAAAACAAGTGATGTTGAGAAGACAATTATGGGCCATATTACACGATCGTACATTTGTCATTATTAAAGTAGAGCGTTTTTCTTCTATTTTTTCGTGTATTGATCTCGATGAATTCTTTGGAGCGTACTCCCAGATTTTAGGCGCATGTGGAATGTTACTTTCACAACTTACACTTGTGTTATCACCATTGAAAATGACTTTTGCCTCTGGGACTGTGTAGACGTTAAGCATTTCATACACATATATGGGGCCTGCTGTGCATGAACGTAGATAGCTTTTCGACGAAGGTCCCGTTTGTGTTGTCGAGCAATTTATGGTTGAACTATTTATAATACTAGATACATTCAATCTTACCAGTGCTATGTCTTTTTGCGGGTTTTGGAACGGAACATTGTGAGACGTATTAGCGTTATTGATTATCAGGGACTCGAAAGCTGAAGATATTACTTCCGATGAACAACTAAACGTCATCATGTCATTTACAAGGAAATGTTTAACTTCCATTCTACACCGGGGGAGAATTAAAACATCAAGTTGTAAATAGTAAAAGACTTCACTACTTGTTGTTCTTGATACACATAAATATGATCCACTGTCTTTGATACTGACATTTGCAATCATCAAAATGTTGTCACACGTATTTGATGTTTCATAACAGAGTCTTTTAAATTGATAACGAGAAGTATTTGTATTCATTTCTCCATTCCTGACAATATGCGTGCTACCTCTTAAAATTGAGATATGAGGAGTTGGTGCATTGCATATGAGATTCACCGTTGAGTATTGGTTCACACCCCAACTTTTACTGTTTTCTTCAAATGTGTAACAATTATTACCGTAGAATTCACAATAATCAGATAGAATAGAAGCACAAGAAGCACAAATAATAACAAGAGCTATACTTATAAACTTCATTTTGAATAATCCATGAAGAACCATTAGTGTGCTATAGTGTGATTCAAGACTACGAGCAATCTTATATACCCTATTTCAATGAACTTTCTACTAGGGTAGTGCCATATAGAAAGGATCTTCCCTGTTTAGACCACATGTTTACATATAAACATTTTGGTTTTGTTTTGTTCAGGGAAAACAATTTCCTTGGAACCATATAAGCTACATAAATGTTTCGATTGAAATGGTCATGGCACAACTATAATTGACCTCTCAAAAAATTAATTTCTTAATAGGCCACGCCCACCATAGCAAACAAAACTCAAATATCATGCATCAGTGGCCGCTGAAGGACAGAATCAGGCCAATTGTAAACTAAAGTATTAAGGGAAAATAGTACAAATATCTGAATAAGGTGTAGATATGTATTTCTTTAACATTTAAACAATTTTTTTGCCATTTCTTGATGGAATTTCAAGAACAAAGGTTTAGGTATATCGGATATTTAAATCTATTTAGTGAGTATAATGTTGCTAATGTATCGGTAAAGCGAAACAGCAAGTAGGATTGAAATATTATCAAAGTGTCAGGAAATGTTATTGCTGGTGTAGTGTTAAGTGCTACAGATCCCTGCGTAAAAACGAGAAAGCCCACCAATTGCGTTTGATATCAACTAGGTAGTAAAGTTACCATCAGAACATTGTGTACTAGTGTACAGTGGGTTGAGAAGCCATTTTACTTAAATTGTGCGGTTTGACTTTTTGCATTTGGTTTTTATTAGGCCCAACCAAACAATTCAAAACTAAAGCAAATGTTTATTGAAGTAACGATAATACTAAGGGATTACTATTTCATAAACAACATCAAAGCTAGATGATCTCGAGTTACATTGTGTACATGTATTTTTTGGCCTATGATATGTCTGAAGTTATGCAAATAATTATCAAATCCAAATAAAACCCATACGGCGATATATATTGCCTTGTGAGGTAAAAATCGTCACAGCAACAAAATAATGCAATCGTTTGATCTTTATCTTGACCGCAACTGTTTTATTCGTTACAAAGACCTGAATACAAATTGAAAACACTTATAATCAGAAGCTTGAGAAAATACAAACCATGTTACCTTACCCAGGGAGATGTGTTGGGTCCTATTATAGATCCCTGCTTCAACCAGAGTGTTCCAGAGTGAACACCATTTAAATTTTAATTTGCCCTTGGAAAACGGGACTCGAACTAGCAAATGAACGCTTCTGAACGGCTGAAGAAAGCTCACTAAACCAACATTCCCGACTCAACAATTATAACCAAAACAAATCCGCAACATGGGTGATCATGAAAATACGATTTTTGATAGCATGACTAAAATCAGTTGGATTTATTCAAATTTTGAATACAATGTAAGCTTTTAGCTATTCATACTGAACAATCAATGTTATTTTACAGAAAAGGTCAGTTTTGGTAACCAAGCAAAAACGGGGTAATAAACAAACAGGGTGATAAACAAACAATTTGATTGAATTGATTTGATTAATTGTGAAAAATGATCTGCTTGGAGTGTATTTTTTGAGTGATTGACAGGACCATGTCCGATGGGAGAAGATCGCGATCATGTCCATTGATTTGCATTTTTGTGTGGAAAGGGCTTCTGAAAAGAAAAGAAAAACGTTGCAACTGTAGGGATCTTCACAGGGATGATATTGACCAAACGTTTTTTGGTACAATTATATTATTAAGTTGAGTTATTGCTACCTTTACATACAAGCATTGTACATTAAAGAATTAGTTCAGAGGTCAAGCAAACTAGTGCATCTTGTAAAAAGTAATACTTCGTTTGTGTATAAACTTCTGAAATCAAGTTAGCTAGTTGTGACATCATATCTAATATTTCTACGATTCTGTATGTATTCTATTATATTATTTCCTTCGACGGTGTACTTTTCATACCATATAATTCTACAATTTAAGTTTCATTCGCAACCATTTTATACTTGCCTCTTCAATAGATTGTATTTTTTGTGTACAAATAACCATTGTTAATCAACATTAATGGCTCTTAATTGGAAAACAAAGGCTGGTTTTAGGCTTTCATATAATTCTTGGTTCTAGAATCTCTAGCAGTAAGAAATGCTTAGTGATCCTGAAAACTTAGGGAGGTGATGAAGGTTACCGAGGATACCAAAAAGCACGTTTATTTTTTAGGATGATATGCTAGATGTGATCTCTCGAAGTAGTACGAGATACCTTCGACTCAAAAATATGGGAACAAAGTCACTGCTTAAGTTAAAGAAAAAATTACTATTAAACAGAAAAACATATGATTATACTTAGCATTTTTTATGTGTTACTTACAATTTAACTTAATTTTCTAAATTTGCTTATTTTACCAAGCATTAACAAGAAGTCAGATTGGGCAGGGCTGCTAAACTGCGAAATGGTTTTTTTTGTGTGTACATTCACGTCTCGGTGGTACACAAATATCTATTACTGTAGGAAGGAGTGCAGTGTTATAGGTATTGTAAAATTGTCTATACGGGAATCATTCAGTGTAATGATGGATGTACTAACACCAAGCGTTATAATTTTTACATCTCTCGCAGTAAAATAATATTTCAACCTTTTTATTCACGGGTTTTGCATCTTTATGTCTAATACTTTGAAAACAGTACTCCGATAATGAAATGTATAAACCTAAACTGAGTATGCTTAGAAAGAAATGGGGAGTTTGAACTGGATGTCATCCAGTTCATAATCTACAGGCCTGTATATATTATTAAATCTTTGATCACCAGTACCAAGGATATTTATATCTCAGGCATCATTACTTTCAATATACATATCATCGAGATTACTTTTAGGGCATGAGGTGATTGATATCAAACAATAGATAATTTTGCAAGCTTATCCGTAAAGAATAATTTCCTGTTTTTCCCGGTAGTGAAAATCTTGAAAGTTGTGGGGAAAATTCCTTTTGATACTGATTCTCAGCGAAAAAAGTTCAAACAAATGAGCGAAATGATTGAAGCTTTTATGAAAGCCAATTTAGACTTGAATACAGCCGATTAGTTTGAAACTTCTATCAATTCAATGGCTGGCATGATTATTGTAAAAAGAAACAACAAATCAATATCAATTTTGTGTACTTTTACCACAAATTTCAGATACTTTTAAGATAAAATGTAAATAATTCGATATAACTTGCTTTTGTCAATTTGTAAGGCTTTTTGGAATCTTGAAAATGTCTCATATCTTTTTGATCGTATAGAACATACGTTTTAAACAAATCTTTTTAGGAGTTTTCAGCGATGCAAGAAAAAATTTGATATCTTTCCAATGCAGCCTAACACTACGTTCCTTCATGCATGGTTGCAATTTCATGTGTGGTCTATATTAACATAAAACAACTCTGTTTTATACTTATTCCAATAAATATGCAATACCCATTGATGTTCTCCAGAAGGATGAAGCATAATGATACAGCTTTTTAAATACTAATATATCAGGAAAATATACAGCAATCATATTTACTCAGCTCATATAATAAGTATCCTATCCCTTCCAGAATTAAGAAAATCTAGTAGTATAGTAATTATTTTATGAAGAGCAGGACAGTAACCAGGATTTTCCCTAGAGGGCACGAGGCTGTCAAGCGGGAGTACATTATATTACATTTGAACTTTTTAAGTTCACACGGATCACAAATGACTATCCAAAGTCTCAAGGAGCAATTATACGATTTTGCTTTGTCATTTCTTTTCTTCACAATCACAGTTCCCCCATGTTCTAATTATCAGTTTATTCAGCATAACATATTTTTGTTATATAGTTACGGAATAATAAGATGGTTACTATAACACTCAAAGTATACATGTATAATATAAAATTACCATAAAGGAAAATCTTTTAATTGTGTAAAAATAATGAAATTGAAAGTGTTTTGTAATTGAATAAAGTCATAATCTTCTAAACTATATTATATCCATCTTGACATAGATGGGATACTATTTCATGAATGAGATCATGTTTTTCCAAGTATTTAGAAAACATGTTTTTACAAAGACCCCAGCAACCATGGTAGCACTAAAACTTATAGGTATAAGAAAAATCTTTGTGTCTGACTAATTATCTTACTTCCAATCAAGCAGTTTTGTCTGATCACATAACTGACTTCGTAAAAATATTTCTATTTAATTTTACAAGAGTTGTGGAAAAACTGGGTCACTTGATCACGATGAAATAAAAAATATGATTTATACAAATACTGTACCTTCCTTACAACAATAAATTCATTTTGCATAAATGATGATCAAGTAGGCAAGGTTATTCAATTATATCTAAATATTCATTGTCTCGTCCCCCAGACCTCTACTCTTAATTTAATCCAATGTTCTTATCTTCCCTTCAATATGTAAAGAATGCTGTATCTGTAGTGGTCTATTATCTAAAAGTTTTAATTTGAGGACTGCAGAAGTTGGAATGTCAGTGCTCATTCTGTACTTTGTGGGTTGTACTGGTAAACAAGTTGGGCCTATTGTTTAGGTAGGTGTAAGGAATTTCAGAAATTATATAATTGGTGGCGCTTGGTAGTCATATATAAAGGATTGAGTGGACTATTATGAGGGTGGAAAAAATATTTTTGTGAGACAGGACACACCTTAGAGATTTAGTTTCTTGCCTGGGTAGCAGCTATACCAGATACATTTTGTACTATGTACTATAGAGATGATAGGAGGCTATGAATAAGGTTTCCTAAGCTTAATTAAGGAACAGTGCCTTTGCATTGGGTGATGCATCCATTATTTGATGAAATGTTTCAGCTGCAAAATTTGAGGCATATTTCTTGGACAACTGGAGTTGGCGAGGTGCGTCATTTCATTAAACCAGAAAAGTCCAACAGTGAACCAACAAATCAGGGTGTGGTCTGGGAAGTCCAAGCCTTATGTTATTTGGAAGAAACAGTCATGTAAGTTAAATTTTGAGAAATTTTATTAGTTAATAAATGGGTGACACAAAAAATTGTACAGGTCTGATCCAAAATTGCTGGTTATCAAAACTGTAAATAAGTGGAAGATTTCTTTTTGGATAAGCATAAAAAGGGACTAGAATTATGATGAATATTAAAAGTAAATTAATCAGGCAAAATAGCCATACAATTCATTAAAGGGTTTTACAAGAATTGCAATTAAAGAGATCGTATTTTGCAAGTTTTGTTTGCTTGAATTTATTTGGCAGGTCAATTTGATATTCAAGTAAGACTTGATTTGATATGACAATTGATTAGGAGAAATTGCCTGAAGTAAACATGGAAGTATTCATGTGTAGCTGGAATGTGGTAATCCACACTGTATGGAAAATAAATTTGTCCAGCTCATATCGCATGTCAAATTCTGCCTAAAAAAAAATATCAGACCCATGGTTTTCTCAAATGAAGATAAAGTTTGAAGATGTAAGGGAATGGGTTAGTGTTAAATAATTAGTGTTTTATTTTAATATATTTGGTTATTTTTGTTTTACGTCACAATTTGTCTGGGAACATGTCTTTTTAATACGTATGGTCTTATTTTCAGTCCACCTTATGTCGGACATGGGTACACCCCTGTACTAGAGGGCGGCGAAGGCAACCAGTTGTGCGAGTACTTCCGCCATTTTGCGAGTGCTACTACAATCTGAGGGATATTACAACTATTTCCTGAGAGACCACTACGACCTCACAAGCGATATTATCATTTTAACAACGCCTGCATGACATAGTGATCGTATGGAGTTTGTTTGGTAGTATCGTCCATTTTTATGAAGATTATTTAGGAAAACTATAAAAGGATACAAATTGAAGAACTTTGTGACCTTGAGTGAATTGAAAAGACATTCTACTTTTATTTCAATGTATATGGACTTTACTGGAATGAGTAAAAGTTGAGATTTCATAATTAATGATATCATATTTTGTTTTGAATTTATCGTTAGACATTCTGGTTTGAAAATAATGTGTGTGAGCTTATTAAAGGTCACCGTGAAGTACTTCACATGAAAACATATTTTAAGCATGATATGGCGAATGAATGACCTCTGTCGATCTATGTGATCATTTATATGCATATATGTGTATTGATATTTCTTTGTTAATATAATATGAGATTTAATATTTTTGTCGTTGTACTGATTCCCTGGTTATCAGTTCTTGTGTCGGCATCATAGAAGTAAAGAGTTTGGGGTGACGGATTTTACGTCACAATTAATGGGGGATTGTCTAGGACATCAAAATGATGCACAAAAAAGAACTGTAAATTGATTTGAAAAACAGTCATTTTTGACACGATAGAATTCGATGACTGAGTTTCCAGATCAGATGTTTATAATTCTAATTATAAAATATTAGGATGTAATGTATGTATTTTTTTACCTCATCAGACAGCATCTTGATCGGAGTTTGTTCGCAGATGGGTCGGCTGGTGTATTTTCATGGTTCTATATTGGCGACGCTATCTCGTGGATTCCAGAATATATAAACATTTTACTAATCGGTAAGACTAGCGTTTCACTTGATTGTGAATCACACCAATTGCAATTCATTTTATAAAGTTGAAATTAATTTCTTTAAAGAAATAGTTATTTTAAGTGTTTAGACTATTGTAGGTAATGTTATCTTACACACTTCTAAAGGAAGAGATGGAGATACAAAAATTGACGGCGGTAGGAGAAAAATTGGGGGTAAAAGGTGAGGAGTTAAGAGAGTTTGTAGATGATGAAAGAGAGAGGTTAAAAGTAGAACGTAATAGAAGACGCAAGGTAAGATTAGAGGAACGAGAATTAAAACGTACAATAAAATTAGAAGAACTAGAATTACAACGCAAGTCCGAGGCAGACAATCAGGGATATAAAATTAAGATAAGAGAATTAGAGATTAATAAATTAGAGAAGCAACAAGAGTATGGACATAAAAGTAGAGAAGAGATTGAAGAGACGGACTCTGAGCGTCAATTAGAAGATGTAGAAATTTGTAAAGAGCTTGGATTGGAATTTCTTAGATCCAAAGCTGCTTAAAACATAGAAAGAAGCCATGTCAAAATAAAACATCCAAAACTTCCCAAATGTGTAGAAGGAAGGGATAACATGGATGCCTATTTGGTCAAATTCGAGAGGTATGCACGAATGCAGAACTGGAAGAAAAGTGAATGGGCTCTCAGTTTGAGTACATTGTTAAGTGGAAAAAGTTTATTAGTGTACTATAATTTGCATAATGATGAAGCCAATGATATAATGACGAAGCCAATGATTATGAAAAGATTAAATCAGCTTTATTAAAACGGTATAACCTATCTGAAGAGGGTTTCAGGAACAAATTCAAGAGTGTAAAACATGAGAGTGGGGAGGCAGCATCTCAATACATGATCCGTCTCACAAATTATCTGGATAGATGAATTCAACTGTTAGGGCTTACAAATTATGTGGATGGTTTGAAAGATCTCTTATTACAAGATCAATTCCTCCATAGTTGTCCAAAAGAGTTGGCTTCGTATATCAAAGAAAGTCAACCATTAAACACTGTAGGGTTATCAGTCATGGCTGATCAATATATTGAGGCTCATGGTAGTTGGTTTGCTCAGTCATATAGAGCGAAGATTAGAAATAGGACACATGATGTTGAAATTGAAGAAAATCGTTATATTTATGGCAGACACTGAAATACTTGTAAAAATCGGCAACACAGCTCTCCTAATCAAAGGAGAAATAATCCTGGTGAAAGTCATTCTGGTAATTTTTCAGGGAGGTCAAACATAACATGCTATGTTTGTGGTAGACGTGGCCACATGGCAAGGGAGTGTCGAAACAGAAATACGCTTGCTTCCATGATTGGATATTGGCAAATATAGGGAAACCAAAATCGGAGACAATGTTCCATGTCAAATCAAGTCCTTGTAGGATCAGAAAGTTCTTGGATAATTCCTGAATCACGCACGTCAGATACTCTTGGTTTCTTGAAAGTAAAAAGTGATCCTCACGTCATAAAGGCAAAAACAAGAGGGGTTACATAACATAAAAATGTGGGTACCAAATTGCAGTATTAACTGCGGCCTGCCAACATAAATGTGACCAAATGATGCCTGTTCAAGATGGCTATGTTGGCAAGCAAATGGTCGTAATATTACGAGATACAGGTTGTAGTGGAGTCGTAGTTAAAGAATTCCTTGTTTAACCAGGTGATTATACAGGTGAACACAAGACTTGTATTCTTATTGATAGTACTGTAAGAAGATATCCAGTTGTATCAATTATGGTAAACACTCCTTACTTTGTGGGCAGAGTCAGTGCAATTTTTATGAGTCATCCTGTGTATGACCTTATTCTAGGCAATGTATCTGGAGTAAAAGATCCAATATTAGAAAGAAGGCAAAATTTATCACAGGACTCAAATAGTGAAAATCACATTACTTGTCAAATTGAAAATGAAGAAGTGTATGATAAAACTACCTTAATTGTCAAACAAGAAAATGTACCAAGTGACAAAAATATCCAACTTCATGAGCAGCCAGAAACATTGGCTTCAATTGAAACCCGTAGTTAAAAAAAGAATAAAGAACAACCCATCAAACCTTTGATTGTGGCCAAAGAAGAAGAGTTCATAGAAACTTCAAAAATTCTAAGAGAAAAACAAAGCAATGATGTAACCTTACGAAGGATACGAGAGTTGGTTCAAGAACAAGTACCCAGTAGTAGTAGGCATAGTAAAACAGGTAGGTGTGCATATGTCAGACATAACAATTTAATCTATCGGCAATTTCAGTCACCCAAGGTTGAATGTGGAGAAATATTTGACCAATTGGTCGTTCCTATCGAGTATAGAAAAAGTGTAATGAAACTGGCTCACGAACTCCTTACTAGGAGGTCACCATGGAGCCAAACGAACACTTGATAAGATTCTCACCAATTTATTTTGGCTCGGCATAAAAGGTATTGTCAGTCCTGCGATGTCTGTCAAAGGACAATTTCCAAAGACCGGGTAACCAAAGTCCCGTTAGGTGAAACACCACTCATGAATGCACCGTTGAACGAGTCGCTGTCGACTTAGTAGGACCCATTAAACCAGCAACTAATAGAGGATATCAATATATCTTAGTTTAATGGATTATGCTACTAGATATCTAGAAGCGACCACTAAAAAATATTGAAACCGAAAATATAGCAGAGGAATTATTAAAGACGTACAGTCGATTAGGTATTTCACGTGAAGTACTAACCGACCAAGGTAGCCAATTTGTGTCAGGTATTATGAAAGAAATCAGTAGACTGTTATCCATTCGACAATTAAAGACGACACCCTATCACGCAATTTTAAGTTAATGTTTAGGCGGATATTCAGAGGTCCTATGACTATCCTCAGTGAGCTATGGACAGGAGAATGCAAGGATACAGAAACAAAAACTACATACCAATATATTATTGATCTACAGAAACGATTAGAAGATACATGCCAGTTAGCAAGATGAGCATTGATGTAGACCAGAAAGACACAAAGGACACAATACAACAAGAAACCTGACCACGATCGTTCAAAATTGGAGACGAAGTGCTATTGTTGATACCGACGGACACAAAAAAATTGCTCTTTTAATGGAAAGGTCCATTCCCCGTCATTGGCAGGGTAAACAACATGAATTATAAACTGAACTTGGGCCACAGAGAACAAACATTTCATATCAACATGTTGAAACAGTATTACCGATGAGAAGAAAACGCACCTATTTTGGAAAAATCAACAGTTGCCTTGACGCTTGTAGCAGTTGCTGTTATTGATAGTGAAGACAACAGTGATTTACTACATGGACGCGATCCATCTCTTCATTTTCCTCCACTTACGCCGAAAGAGACTACCGCTGATTTACACATTAATCCGACACAGATCAACAACGACAAGTAAAGCAAATTATCGGGAGCTTCAAAGATACGCTTACCGATATTTCTGGCAAAACGAATCTAAGATGTCACTCAATCAAAATAACTGATAACATGCCAATCCGATGTAAACCTTACCCAATCCCTTACCCTGAAAGTCCAAGAAGACATAAAGAAAATGTTGGACATGGGTGTCGTGAAAACTTGTAAAAGTGCACACGCATTCCCACTAGTTGATCTTCGGAAACCAGACGGTACACTTAGCAATTGCGTTGACATGAGGAAACTTAACCAAGTTACTATATTTGACGCCGAACCTGTCCCGGGTCAAGAAGAGATATTTGCACACTTAGCTCAAGATCATTATTTCACAAAGATACACTTAAGTAAAGGCTATTGGCAAATTCCAATGGATCCAGAGTCGAAGAAATGTACTGCTTTTATTACACACAACGGTCTTTATCAATTTCAAGAGATACTGTTTGGGCTAGTAAATGAGGCGGCAACTTTTAGCCAAATTATAAGAATTTTATTACATGGTCTTTAGAACGTCCACAACTTTATTGATGACATTTTAATTTACACGCCTACTTGAGAGGAATACGTACAGAAGACACATGAAGTATTTTGTCGATCAGGAAAATCTAACCTAACAGAAGAACCATTAAAAAATTTCCGTAGGTTTTGAAGAGATCGAATTCCTCGGACAAATAGTGGGTAAAGGTAAGATACAAGCGCAACCAGAAAAGGTCAAGGCCATCAAGGAGACCAAACTCCCTAGCACGAAAACTCAGGTAAGATCATTTTTAGGCCTAGCAGGATTATATTGAAAGTTCATCCCAGATTTTGCTACCATAGCATGCCCATTAACAGATTGTACAAAGAAGGGTCGACCCAACAAAGTAGTTTGAACCAAGGGTCAGGAAAGAGCATTTCGAACTTTGAAGAGCAAGTTGTCAAATAAGCCGATATTACACCTTCCAGATTTGAACAAAGAATTTGTTTTGAGATGTAATGCGTCAAATAATGGCCTGGGTGCAGTATTATTTCAAGAGCATGAAGACAAACTGTTCCTAGTGGCATATGCAAGCAAGAAGTTGACGCAGTGCCAAAAAGCATACGCTGTTATTGAGAAAGAGTGTTTGGCAGTCGTATGGGCTGTACAGAAGTTTGAAACTTATCTCTATGGTAAGGAATTTATTATACAAACGGATTACCAACTGTTGGCTTGTATCAAAAGATCCAAGATAGTAAATGGACGTATCCTACGAAGGGCACTACTTTTACAGCCTTATCGTTTCCGCATCAAAGTCATCAAAGGAAAAGAGAACATTGGAGCTGATTTCATGAGTCGAACTAGAGTTATATCAGCTAAAATGTGGACTAATAGGTGGAATGACTGTATTTTTACCAAATGTTACATATCATGCCTTTCTATCAATTATTTCATTGGTGAGTAAAGACATGTAAGAGTTTTAAGGAAGTAGTAAGTTTTGATATATTTTATTGTAGATAATTCTTATAGTAAAACTAGAAAAGGTCTCAAGTTAGTACATTTTCCATTTTTGCCAGGAAGGGAAGTGTCACGTCCCCCAAACCTCTATTCCTAATTTAACCCAATGTTCTTGTCTTCTCTTCAATATGTAAAGAATGCTGTATCTGTAGTGAATCTATTATCTAAAAAATTTAAGTTAAGGACTGCAGAAGGTGGAGTGTCAGTGCTCATTCTGTACTTTGTGGGTTGTACTGTTAAACAAGTTGGGCCTATTGTTTAGGAAGGTTTAAGGAATTTCAGAACTTATGTAATTGGTGGCGCTAGGTAGTCATATATAAAGGATTGAGTGGACTATTATTATGAGGGTGGAAAACTATTTTTGTGAGGCGGGACACACCTTAGATTTAGTTTCTTGCCTGGGTAGCAGCTATACCAGATACATTTTGTACTATGTACTATAGAGATGATAGGAGGCTATGAATAAGGTTTCCTAAGCTTGATTAAGGAACAGTGTCTTTGCATTGGGTGATGCAGCCATTATTTGGTGAAATTTTTAAGCTGCAAAATTTGAGGCATATTTTTTGGAGAACTGGAGTTGACGAGGTGCGTCATTTAATTTAACTAGAAAAGTCCAACGGTAAACCAACAAATCAGGGTGTGGTCTGAGAGGGCCGAGCCTTATGTTATTTGAAAGAAACAGTCATGTAAGCCTTGAATTTTGAGAAATTTTATTAGTTAATAAATAGGTGACAAAAAAAATTGTACATGTCTGATCCAAAATCGCTGATTATCAAAATTGTAAATAAGTGAAAGAATTCTTTTTGGATAAGCATAATAAGGGACTAGAATTATGATGAATATATTTGTTCAAAGAAAAGAGTTTTACAAGAAATGCAATTAAAGAGTTCGTATTTTGTAAGTCTCGTTTGCTTGAATTTATTTGGCAGGTCAATTTGATATTTTAAGTAAGACTTGATTTGATATGACAATGGATTATGAGAAATTGCCTGAAGTAAACATGGAAGTCTTTATGTGTAGCTGGGATGTGGCAATACACACTGGATGGAAAATAAATTTGTCTTAACTAAATTTCGCATGTCAAATTTTGCCTAAAAGAAATTATCAGATTCATGGTTTTCTCAAATGAAGATAAAGTTTGAAGATGTAAGGTAGTGGGTTAGTGTTAAATAATTAGTGTTTTATTTCAATATATTTGGTTATTTTTGTTTTACGTCACAATTTGTCTGGGAACATCTATTTTTGATACTCATGGTTTTATTTTCAGTCTACCTTAGTCGGACATAGGTACACCTCTGTAACTTGAGGGCGGCGAACGCAACCAGTTGTGAGAGTACTACCGCCATTTTGCGAGTGCTATTACAATCTGAGGGATATTACAACTATCTCCTGAGGAACTACTACGACCCACAAGGGATATCATCATTTCAACAACGCCTGCATGACAGGAGCGATCACATGGAGTTTGTTTTGTAGTATCGTTATTTTATATAAAAACTATTTAGGAAAAATATAAAAGGATACAAATTGAAGAACTTTGTAAACATGAGTGAACTGAAAAGACATTCTTCTTTTATTTCTATGTATATGGGCTTCAATGGAAGGAGTAAAAGTTGAGATTGCAGAATTAATACAATCATATTTTGTTTTAAATTAATAGTTAGACATTCTGGTTTGAAAATAATGTGTGTGAGCTTATTAAAGCTAGGTCACCGTGAAGTAGTCCACATGAAAACATTTTAAGCATGATATGGCAAATGAATGACCTCTGTCGCTTTATGTGATTATTTATATGAATATATGTGTATTGATATTCCTTTGTTAATATAATATATGAGATTTAATATTTTTGTCGTTGTACTGATTCACTAGTTATCACTTCTTGTGTCGGCATCATAGAAGTAAAGAATTCGGGGTGACGGATTTTACGTCACATTTATAATCATGTTCCTCTGACATATTGCTGTTCACTGGAGCAGGTTGCTGTACATTGCCATCGTTTAGTAAAATTCAGTAGTATCATTACATAAAAGCACAATAGATTTATGAACACTACCTACAATGATAACCAAAATATGCCAAAGTAAGTTTATAAATATCTCAAAAATACCAGAAACGGGAAAGAAAAGGAAGGAATAAGTAATTAAGAAAACATTTTAGAACTCCGAATTGAAACAATCAGCATACTAAAAATCGAATATA
The DNA here is from genome assembly GCA_020152595.1 of Chiridota heheva. NCBI lineage: Eukaryota > Metazoa > Echinodermata > Holothuroidea > Apodida > Chiridotidae > Chiridota > Chiridota heheva. The sequence continues at coordinate 3,149,510 of JAIGNY010002171.1, forward strand.
ATTTAGGCAACAACCAACATCAGCTGGAGAAATATGCATTAGTTGTTCTGCTCCTTCAAATTTCAAACAGTCAGACCTGACCTGATCTATAAGCAGGTCGGGACAGACTTTTCCTCTTTATTTTCTTTATTCTAAAAACCACATGCAATTAGGACAAAATTTTCCTTATCAATGGCTACCTTGTATTTGTTCTCCTGTTGGTCCTGAGTTGTTGTGAAAGTCGGTGTTGAGTATCAAATTAGCAATAGATGAAGTCCTTATTGTGTGCTTCAGTGGTTAATATAATTAAGATAAGTGGTCTCAATATTTGCTACATTAAGTTTGTGGTTATGATTTGCTGGAACAAATTTTTAATGAGAAGGACAGGTCATGGCCAAAAATAGCTTAAACCTTAAAATAATGTTATTTTAATTTAAGAAGTGAGTCAAGCTTTAAAAAAAAACTGGCTAACCGATCATATTTTACATAAATGTATTCTCTTCCCTTAAACATAAATCAACAAAAATTCTAAATTATTAATTTATATCTTTTTATTATTGTCACACGAACTAGGCTAATTATTATTGTCTCCCATGCGACAATAAGAAGCGTTTGACAACAAGAAGCACCATTCGTGTGACCATAAGACGATATGCAACAATAGTTTTTAGTGTACTTCATTGTGGGGTTGTAAGTAAACGTATACCGACGGACGTTTTCATCAGCTTTAATCCACTTATTATGTAACATACTAACATTACATATCTAGTCACGTGAATTGTAATCCCGGCTCATTAAAACTGTGTTTTTAACTGCCCCCACTCTCCCCCTCTCCAGCCATCCAGTCCTCTCCCCCTCTCCAGCCCACTCCCAACCTAAGGAATTCGCCTTTTCGATTGAGAGCCTAAATTTAAAAAGTATCAACACAAATTAAAGAAATAAAACTATTGGAAATTGATGTAATTATCGGAAATTGTGACAAAAGTTACAAAATCCTTAAAATGAAATTTTTTTTCCAAATAGTAAAGAAAATTCCACGAAAATTAACAAACTTACCCAAAATATGAAGAAAATTGACAAAACACTGAAACGTAATTTCTGAAAATCGAAGAAAATTGCGTGAAATGAACAAAATTTACAAAGGTCTAAGAAAATTAACCCAAAATAAACGAAATTTCCAAAAGTGTTCCCGAAAATGAAGTAAATTTGAAAGATTTCCAAATGAACAGATAAAGATATTCAGTGGAGTTTATCCTTTGTATATACCGGGAAATGTGTTGGGTGTTGCCCTCCTGACTTTGCTACCCCATACGTTTGGCACGGCGTGACGTCATACACTTGTATATTTAAGAATAAAGAAGCATGTACGATAGGGAGAAATAGCCCATCCCTAAAGATATCCTAGTTTTCGCGGCTAAGGGTATCAAGGTATAGAAAACTGTGCAAAATCATCCACAATTCCCAAACTACTTTTCCTACATAAGCAGTGACTTACCAGACAGCACTGAGCGACATGCCGTGTCGAATAATTTACCGACTAGACATACAATACCAACAGATGTATCAACTGCTTTTTTACATACTGACATAAGCAGTGACTTCGTATACCATTAACGACTTGTCGTGCCCAATAATTTACTGACCAGACATACAATACCGACAGATTGATCATACTCACCTCCCCTAAGGTTTGCCCTTGGCAGTTTGTCGATGTGTAGTTGCACATACCGTCTCTACGCGCATCTTTTTTTTCTTGGTGAATTTACTGGATAAAAATTAATAACACCTAACTGTTATAGTAATTCTGCGTCCACAAGGTTTTCCTACAGAGTGACACATTTAGGGTAATTTTTATACTGACAATTTTCATTTTGTCAAAAGTCGCTGTCATACACATACTGCAATCATGATCAATTCTGTCAAATTCTTATTTACCTGCATGACTCGAGGAGTTTAAACTCCATGATGAAATATGGCTCAAATTTAAGAGATCATTACGTTCCGCATGCGACCTGGACATCAGCAGGCTATAGTCAGATAGTAAAATAGTGTCCAAAATCCATGTCATAAAGAGATAAATGGAACATGTTTTAGTATGCCGCGCTGCATTTACACATACAGTGACAAATATAGATATGACTATTAAGTTGGACCATGGTCGTTTGGTAAAGCTAAAGATATGATTATATTCCACATAATCCGGGGTACGTGACCGCGGCACGTGATCGGGGGTCACGTGCCCCCCCCCCCCCTCTCCCCCCACTTTTCTGAAATTTTTAAAAAGTTTCTTTTTTCAGAGAGGAAAAGTGTTTTGTTTTGTTTTCTGAGGGAAAAGTGCTCCTTTTCAGAAGGAAAAGTGTCTTTCAAAGAGGACCAGTGCCCTTTTAAAGAACAAACCTGCCCTTTCAAACATTAAAAAGCCTTTTCTTTAAAAACTTTATATCTGATCTTTTCTTTAAAGAAAGTAACACAAATATCGCCCTAAAAAGACTAAAATTGTGAAATTTCACTCGCTTCGCGCGAACACTATTCCAAATTCCCCCCTTAAGACAGTCAGGGCCCAACAGCCCTACATATTGGACTTGTTCATACTTGAAAGGCCTTTATCTCTGCCGATCTAATACTTTCCAGCATGTAATTTCTAAAAACTCTTTCAAATAGGCCCTTTATATAGTGTGCGAGTCACCCCAAATTTCATTAGTGGGTATCTTTGAAATGGGCCATGCAGGGCAAAACTTCCTATTTAGACCCAGGTGACCATAGTTATTACCATGACATAAACTGACGTGCCCTCTCCCATCTTCTTTCAAATTGTAAAAATTAAATGGTGGCCCTTTACAGAGATAAAAACGCATTATATCAAAATATGTTTTAGGTCCCCTTATTATAATTGATATCTGTATTGACAGATTGACAAAAATAACACAAACATCAAGCAAAATACCACAGGTTTCACGCCTTTAATTTGGGTTCTTCCACTGACTCGCTGAAGACTGGGTGGGAGTTCTGAAGTTGGGCCATCTGGTCTAATGTTTAGGTCTACTGATATACCAAGTAACATCTATTCTCAGCAAGAAAATGATGGCCTCCTGAATATTAACCTAAGGACCCCTTATTTGCTTATGTTTTTATCTATAAAATTTTCCAGTTTTTGTAGATTTGGAATAAATCTATATTTTACCAAATTTTGGACCAAAATATCTTGAATTTTTGAAGCTGTAGATTAAAACAAAACAGGGAAAATGGTCGCCAGTAATTTTCGAACCGATAAAAGTTTAACAAAATTCTGATGGGGGAGGGGTGAGGAAGATTGACCCTGTAAGGCTATAATGCTGTGCTACATGCTTTGAAAATACGAGTTAGAAAGTGCACCTCAAATCTTGTGTCCCCTCCCCCCCCTTAAAGTTGCCGACATGTGGGGTCAACCGGGGGTTATGCCCCCGGGCCCGGTGTTATAAGGGGCCCGGGTCATAAGGGATTGTACACATTATATGGAGGTCATGGGTCCGAATCCTCAGTTTTCCCCGGCCCCGCGATTCCTCTTGACGACCCTGCCCCCCCTCTTACCTTTACAATTCAAACATCTTTCGCCGTTTCTGATGCCGCTTCTGATTTTCTAAATGTATTTTGGACATTGGAGAACCTCAAACAGATCCGTGTGTGGCGCTGTACATTTTGCATAGAAATTGTGAGCAGTGTGTAAATTTCCTTAAGCTATCAGGATCATTTAAAATGAAAAGTGAAATACAATTAATAACTATGATAGCCGACAAAGAAACATCATATTTTTCATTTTCAACACAAAAATGGTTTGCCATACAATCTCACAGTTTAAACCACTAATTAATGGAATAACCCTTTGGATAAAACAGCTGTGCGTTCTATGGTAAACAAAAAGGAACACATTCCGTGAAATGAAGGTTACAGAGCTCTTCAGACGGTCGAAATATGTACAAACCAAGCTTCACAATCAATACATCAATAACACAATCGATATCTCTTCTGATTTTTGGAGCAAGCAATATCTTCAAACCACTTGAAGATATTACATCTACTGTAAGCTCCCCAAAAACACGATGATCAATATTTCTTATCAATTGTTCATCTTGATTTAATCAATGTTTTGTAAAGTAATAAAAGCTCAAAGTGGAATAGATTAAAGAACTTAAAAATTAAGAAGGTCTATCGTATACATTTGTGAAGTCCTCGAGAAATCGACAATTTCGGGTTTTGAAACAATATGCTAAATGTTCAATGATGTTGGGTATATATACTGATATATGGTTCTGATCGGGTTCCTGATTCATTCTTTTTAAGTATTAACTTAAACAAGAAAGGTCGTAGTAACTTTTCTTTTAGTGTGATTTTTAGTTCCTCTCATCACGACGTTCATCACCTTTACCTGGGAAGCATGAGCGTCGAAATTCTGGCAATAAGCAAAAGCATTTAGAATGGTGAGTGTCATAGCTTAAATCTATCTTGTTGTCGATATAGAATATCCCTCTGTCAGTCTGTTAAGAAGTTGCAAGGTATTATACCATTTTATAGTGTTGTGTTGGGAGTGGTGCATATAAAGTGGGGGAAGGGCTTCGAGCCAATCTTCAATTCTTTCAAGCTGAACTGAGTTTTTTTGAAAAATGGCAAAAGGGGTCAAACCTTTCTGATGACATAATACTGGTTAAATAATTAAAAGTCCGGCACGTAGACCTGACGATTTGGAAAGGAGGGATGATGGGGGAAAGGGGAGGGGAAGAGGAGGAAGAGGGGAGGGAAGGGAGGGGAGGGGAAGGGAGGGGGAGGGGAAGAGGAGGAAGAGGGGAGGGAAGGGGAGGGGAAGGGGAGGCGAAGGGGTGACATTTGGACGACAGCTCTGATGTAATATTACACCACTTGTTTTTAACGTTTTCAATGGTACCATTAACCATGCGATTTTTGGCGTACGAAGCAGTGCAGGGGCAGTTTTCCTCCTGAGAATATTTCACCTTCCCGGCTGGTAATACTGAATACTTCAAAATATAAAATTTGGAAATTCTTAACACCAAAGTGAAAAATGAGGTAAAACTAAAAAAAATTGGTAAAATGAAAGGAAAATGTGGTTGATTTATTTAAACAAATTTTTTGCAGCATTCCCAGATATTAGTAAATTTCCCGAAAATGAAAGAAATTGATAAAAACTTGAAACAAATTCCCGGAAAATGAAGAAAATTTCCGAAACATAAGGTAAAATCTAAGAAAAAAATAGGTTTTAAAATGCAGAATTTTAGCAACATTTCCCAGAAATTGAAGAAAATTTCACAAAAAATTAATGAAATAATTTGAAAATTCAAAAGTTGACTTTAAATTGCTACTATACCACCTCCTAAAAGTGCACAGCGCAACAATTGGAAATATTCATTTTAGGCCTAGACCTAGCGTATTTCTAATGTCACTCATGGGCTTCACACCAGCCAGCCAGCATTGTTGGCGTAAAACGTATATCATGTAAGTATTTGATGGGAGCCATATCAGATTTAAGACTCGAGCAGTTTGGTCTGAGAATGATTCTTCTGTGGTGTTGACCGAGTAATGTGTTAGTTTAGCGAAACTATTATAGTACTTCTGAAGTTTCTTGTCTTCTACGGTCTGCAGTGAATCTTTTTATTTATGGGCGCTTATTGTTAGGTTTTCATGAAAATTTTTATAGTTTTCACTCAAATATCAAACTTAAGTTTAAATTACAGAATTAAACAAGCTCACAAAAATGAGAGCACATTAAATTCCTTTCTATTCCATGCAAAACTTGCCTGTATATGATTTTGAGCAAAAGAAAAGCAGAAGGGAGACGGGTAGCCCATTAGGCCTAGCATACGACTGAACTGCTGGTAAGGTGATTTTTCCACAGATATGCAAAACAATGTGCTGATATCAAGGGCACAGGTTTGTTTTCTGCATCACAATTTCTCCCCCGTCCAATCTTGTAAAATGTGGCCAATGGTTGGGTGGCAATCACCTTCTATAGAATGGTTTTGTTTTGATTTGTACATGATCCTCCTTTAAGTTAAGGAAACTCGGCAAGACTCCGAGTCCTATACGGAGCATAGATGCCAAGCTATAGCCTGCATAGCCATAGTCAGATTACATATGACTGTGTACTGTAGCCATATGCATCGGCTGTACACAGTCCGAAGTCGTGCAAATTTACAATGTGGAAAATGTTTAGGCTACATTGACTTAACCCAAAAGCGTCTCGGAATATTTACGACACATGGCTTAAAATAAGCCTTTCCGCGACAATTTTTGTGGCTGTATGGTTGCCTTTTGTCAATAGTTCAAAAATTTGTCTTACTATGTAAAAATAGCATGAACATAATAAAAAGGACTTAATCTTAATGGGCATTTACGTTTTAAATCTCCATGGCTAGTATAAATTGGTTAAAGTAAGCAATTATTTCACTGATCCTTTTCCGCGATGGTTCACTATGCAAAGTACTGCGAACTCATAGAGTACCAGAATACTGCGGGCCTACATCACCAATAGCGTGCATACCAATAATACAAAGCTTGGATGTTAAAAGTATGAACAAGATCTAACAACAATACAAAACATACATGTATACTGTACAACATAATGTATATACTGTACTGTATATATATAGATATATATATATATTGTATATATATATATATATATATATATATATATATATATATATATATATATATATATATATATATATATATATATCTATATATATATACATATATATATATACACATATATATATATATATATATATATATATATATATATATATATATATATATATATATATATATATATATATATATATATATATATATATATATATATATATATATATATATACATAAAATATATGAGAAATTTCATTAAATGTTTGGGCAGTCACTTTTAATCTTTGAGAATTTTTTTTATTCTCGTGTAATTTTTGGAAAGTTCCTTTATTTTGTAGCATTTTTTCTTTGAATTTCGGTACATCTTTTTTAATTTTGGGGGAATTTCCTTCATTGTTTTAGGATATCTCTTTCAATTTTGGAGAAATTTCTTTCTTGTGCAATTTCGGATAATTTTCTTCAGTTTGTGGGCTATTTTTCTTCAATTTTTGGAAAAATTTCTTCAATATTTAGGAAAATTTCTTCATTTTGGTGAAATTTTCTTTTTTCAATTTTTGGGAAATATCTTTCAATGTTTGGGATATCTCTTTTAATTTTTGTGAAATTTCTTTCATTCTTGTGACATTTTTGGAAATTTTCCTTCAGTTTTGCGGCAATGTTTGGATTTTCGGTAAACTTTTATGTTGCCAAATTTTACCAAAAGTTCCAATGATTTTACCAAAATTTTCTTTAATTTTGTGTCAATAATTTCCCAATTGAAAGAAAACTTTTCAGGGAGTATCTTTCTCTCTGCTCCTCGCTGATATGACTCTGCACCCTTGTCCCAATATGTTCCATTAATTATGACAAAACTGCCCATAAAATATGTTGTGACATCATCCTTGGTTTGGTTTGTCTTGGCCCCAAGATATTTTTTCCTGGCTTTGCCCCTAATTACAAGTAATGTATTTTAAAGTGTCTCGAACATGGCATGAAGATGAGGGGCAGGACTGCAGGCTGCAGCCTCGTTTTCTTTTTTTCTGTGTGTGTGTAGTATTTTTTAAGTTTATTTTTATTTTTTGCTTTGCAAAATTTGCTCTCAAGATTTTTGAATAAAATTTTAGATCATATTTTAAATAACAATAAATGGCCTGGGCTAGGGGCAGATATAGAGGGTGGGGTGCCGGTGTTGTGCACTCTGCCTTCAGTGGCAAGGTGCCCCAATTTAGCCTGAAATGTACCCTTGTATGTTTGTCATTGTGGCATGCCCAACCTCCTACCCTGTTCCCCGCACCCACCTGATGCCCACCAACTTACAGACGCATATTTTAAGTCTAGAGTTTGATATGTAATTCTCCCTTCATAGTGAGTTTCCCGAGCTTTACCCATGGGCCCTTTGTAGGCAGTGGTGGTGTATCCAGCTTTCGGCGTCAGAGGTCATGGCAGAAAGTGCCCGTAATAGGAATTTTTAATCTGATTTCTGGCTAAATGAAAAATATCCAATATTAACTGATGTCGAACAAACTGAATCAATTGTATCACTACCAGTTTGATATAGGAATGATGATTTTTTAACCACATTAAGGCCATTTTTAAACAAAAGTTGGGCCATTTTAGACTAAATTTTTGTGGTTTTGAGCTCAACGAAGTCTCCTATTTTTTAAATGTATGTAGTCAGAGGTTTTTGACCAAAGATTTGGCAAATTTGGCAGTTTTAAAGAGCATGAAAATCTCCGTATGGGGTGTATCTTAAGAACTCCCTAGGTGTATTCAGTTTTCCATTGACTGTTTGCATACCTGAAATAGAGCAGTTTTCATTTTCATGTAATCTGCAATCAAATTTGGAAAATATGTGCTGATGTGTAAATAATTGCCTACAGCTGACTATTTACACCAGGGAAATGATAATACACCAAGGAGGTACCACTTTATTCACACTACAGTGCACAATATCCTCTGTTGGTGGTTCACACCAGGGAAATGATAATACAACAAGGAGGTACCACTTTATTCACACTACAGTGCACAATATCCTCTGTTGCGTGGTCAACGTGGAATACTATTCCTGTTAATCACCCTCTGTCATTATCTTTGCCTGAATGACTTATCTTCATTGTTGCAATGAAAATATCAAACTTTTCAAGTTTTTTGCAGCTCAGTGGAGTTTCTTCAATCTAAGATTTAGCAACTGACCAAAAACATATTTTATGAAACTTGTTTTATTTTTAAGTAAAAATTTCAAATTAAGCACTGTAATCCTCTGAAAAGTTGGGGACTGAAGCATCTTTTTCCTGGTCATTTGAAGGAAGGAGACCCCAAAAAAAAAAAAAAAAAAAAAAAGAACCTTGAATTATCCTTTATTTGAGGAGGAAATTTAACAACAAAAATGAAGATGCAACCTTAGTAAGAGATATCTTGTTAAATATCTTATGAATGATGAAATATTTTTATCTTTAAAAATGATTGCTGGAGGGGCCTGAAGTATACTGCCTTGGATTCCATTGGGAAAGTCCCCTGGAGTTCTATGGATTTTCCCTCTCTTAAGGAAAGTAAACTACATTTAGCCAACAAAAATAAGAAAATTGTCAGTTAAATAATAAGCCAAGTATTGTCAGTATCAAAGATTTAAATATTGTTTTCTCTAAAAAAGTGTTGCGAGGGGGGATGAAGTATACTTCCTGTGAATCCAGGGGGACAATCCCCCAAATCCACAGGTTTCTCCTTTGGTGGAGGGAATTTATTATTTTTACCTGAAACATGTGTAGACGGAGTCAACTGAATTTCCAAACAGCTTTGGTTTTGACATCAGCTGCCTCCAGCTGAATTTACACATTTTAATGGAAAATTACTTTGCCTTTTGGTTTGGGGGCATGGCCTCGTAAAAGAAACATGTGTGAAAGCCTTGCTTATTGTTTAGTTTCATTAATGATGTGTTCGTACGTCCTTGGTTTCACATCATGTAATTGGCGCATTTTCAGACAATTTAATTGAAAGAAAGAAAGTACAATGTTAGAGTATAATCAATGGGAATATTGCAAAGAATAAATTGCTTCTTATAAAATATATTATTAAAAGTAATAATAAAATATATTGTTATTAGAATAACAAAATATATCATCATAAGAAATAATAAAATATATTATAAGAAATAATAAAATATATTATCATATTAAACGATGGTAGATCATAAATATTTTTTTATATGCAAAACTTGACTTGAAAATGGCAACTCCCCATTACATCTTCCTTTAATACCATCTTTACTATTTTGAACATTTTTGTGATAAAGTTGAGCTTCAACATCATTGATGTTCTGGTTAACAAAATTTGGGCAATTTAGGCAAATTTTAAGTAAATCTAAGCGATCTTGAATCTCATTTGTACTATTTAAAACAAAGTTTGTGTGACTTTTAACCAAATTGTGCATTTTTACCAAATTTGGGCTATGTTAAAGAAATTTTGGGCAAAAGTTTTAACCAAAAATGCATTTTAGGTCCTTGCACGAATATGAATAGAAAAATGTCCAACTTGAAGATTTCGCCACACATTTATTATTCTCAGTTTGACTTTACACAAGAGGGCACAGACCTTCGCATGGGGCAGGGAGTGCTGCCCCCATTTCCCACACTGGCCATGGCTCTGACCTATATCCCCCATTTTGCACTCTACTATTTCTGATTTTTTTTTATAAACATGTCACAATTTTATGTGATATTGCCAATAAGCTAATTAGGCACATGCCCACATGTGCGGTGTTGCCATGCAAGGCAGGGAGTTGCCATTTGGCCATTGCTCCCTGCTCGAAGACTCTCACAATCAATGTAGTTCGGAAAGTTGCTGTGCCCCAGCCAACCAGCCAGCTAGTGAAACAAAGTAAGTATAAAAAAAAACCATAAGTTTTTACCCAAATATGCTGAAAAGTTTGTTGGACCTATTTTTGAAGAAATATCAGAAATTTTGAGCAAATAAACTGACAAATTTTGTTTGTTTTTTAAAAATTGAATAAATATTATGAAAACCTAAATTTGTATTTTTATCTATTTAATTATGCAGATTTTTCAGAAAATGTTAATAAATCTTTCAGAAAATTTCTTACTTTTTTATATCATTCAGATTTCTTTAGCTCATTTTCTGAACTTTTGAAGACAAAAAAATCCAGCCAGGGTGGAATTTCACCCTATGCTTCTATTCCTACACTGCTGTTGTACTCCCCCACCCCACCCCACCTCTTCCACTGCAAAACTCCTAGTGACACCACTGGTCATTATCCATGGGCTATGTGCCCTTGTTTATTGCCAACACCCCACCCTCCCTTCAAAAACTTCTGGATCCACCCCTACATGCATGATGACAAAGTTGAAGAATCAGGAGAAAAGTTAGGCCTATACAGCTGTACAGGGACATGTTCCAGACATGCTGGAAATACTGGAAAGCTTCAGATCATTTTTTTTGACTTTAAATTGATATACTGTAAGTCATGTTTCAGATAAATTTAGAAATTTGATATCATTCTTTAAAATAAATTAGAAAAATTAACATGTTTAAGATAACGATTCTATTAAATGGGAAAAGTAATATCTTTTTTTGGAATGATATAAAAATGTATACAATTATTTGGAAACAACGAAAAAACGGATAATTTAAGACTATAATTTCGAAAAATGTTGTTTTCAACAACATTTTCTAAATAATCAGAAAATTTGATATCATGACTTTAAATAATCAGGAATTTTTATAATCGGGTTAGAAGCAGCAGAAATTAAAATTATGATTTGGAAAAATCTGGAAATTTTAGAACTGGATTTGAAAAAAAATTGGGTAATTTTAGACCATGATTTGAAAAAAATCACAAGGTTTGATAAAAGTTTTTGGGATAGCTCCATCAAGAATCCACATGTTTTACCCAAATTTTTAGACCATTTTGCCTAAAATTTTCTTCATTTTCAAATATTGTGATACCTCCCCACACCCTCTTGGTTGCGACACTCCTGGAACTAGAGAATGATAATGGACTATAAAACTATACTTTCTTACATATCTTCTACATATCTGTAAGTTTCCTCAAATATTTGGTGACCGTTTTGTAACATGATATTATTTTGTTGAAATGATATTTTGTTGCATATCAAACATGCCTCCTCCATCGTACATTATGTTATGTAAACTTCTTCTCATGCTGTTGTCTGGTTGTCTCTCGAGGAAGATCGAAATAACGAATATCAGGCTATGCGCAATTGCGCATATTACTTGGGTATGCCCTTTGTGATCAAGAGACAGACGACTTAGTGTCACAAAGAAGAAGTTGCTCCAAAAATCATTAGATTTCATTCTTTTTGTTGTACTTAAGGAGTGAAAAATGTATTTAGAAAGTTTATAATACTATTGTAGTTAAATTTGTAGCTTGCCAGTATTATTTTTAATGGTTTAGGCATCATAATGTGTAAAACTGTAGGTTGTATGATAGGTCAAAATGAAAATCCCAATGTAAGTTTGTGTATAAATGCTGTCTCACTCAATATTGCAGATAGTGCATAGCATGTAAGGCATACTGAGTGAGATGTTTATCTCACTAGCATAGCAGATGCCAGTCTCGTGTGACAGGACGGAAGTGGATGAACACCGGGTTTTCATCGAGAAACGGCTTAATATCCCCTCCGAAGAACGGTGAGCGCCATTCAACCATTGCCACTTCTCTCAACAGCTGATTGAGGAGCAGGAGCTGTAAACGATGTACTTCCGCTTTGATGATCGGCGTATCTGTCTCCATAGCTGTGGAAAAACGGGTTAGACCTGACAGGTTTGAACCTGGTACCTCCAACATCTCAGTGGTACGCTCTACCAACTGAGCTACCTGACTCCATCGACATTAAATTCCGGTCCCGGCAGCAGGTTTCTTCACCCCTGTCTGGTTCTCTGATCATTTTTGAAAAGAGCAGGGTGAAAACCCGGTGTTCATCCACTTTCGTCCTGGTCAAAATGTCCATATTCCCTTATGGCTGCTCTGTTTACTTCTAACCTACCTGCATTGTAACAAGAAGTGCTGAGTGGTATACCTACACTATCCTACAGAAAAGAAACAAATATTGTATTACTACTCTGAAAGCAAGTTTTAAAGAACTGGTTGTTAAATTCATTAACAAAACTATATTTGCTTCAGGTTCAAGCCCTGGCAGCTATTTTTCCACAGATTTGCAGAACGATATGCTGACATCAAGCATGCATGTCTCCTGCGTCACACCTTCTCCTGTACTCTCTGAGAAAGTGGCCAATGGTTGGGTGGTACTCACCATTCATAGTGTAGATGTTAAATGTTGGTCCAACCGGCAGGGTTCCTCACCCCCTGCCTGGTTCAGATCTTTGATCACTTCTCTAAAAGAGCAGTGACAACCCAGTGTTTATCCATTTCGAGCCCGGTCAAAATCCATGTCATCCAAAGGATGGGTGTTCTGTCATACTATTCTAGGTGGATTTGTGATCACTTATAATCAATATTAGAGGAATTAATGAATGACTAGGTACGAATGCTCGTACCCAAATCTCGTAGTATGAACCTACATGAATGGATACAATACATATAGTAGCACTGTTTCCCATACTAAATCAAAAGTCAATGGGATTGAACATAGTTTCCAGAAAGAAGTCAAACTTGAGAGAATGTTTCCAGTTGAACTTGTAACAGGAAACAGAAATATCTGCGATAAGTGGTCAAACTTTTGATGAAAAAATAAAAATGACAACATTTTTTTCCATCCATTCAAAATTGTGCAAGGCTCTAAGAAGTGCCTGCAAAGCCACCTCATGGATTTGCACCTGTGCAAATAAGTGGATTGTGTCACATTTGGAATATCATATGCTCATGGTGTTAGCGTACACCTGCACGTCTTCTTCCCTGTATATGCAAGTGTGCGAAGTTAGTCGTATGCAGGAATTTAACAGTCGCTGAAAGTCAAAGTTTGGTGATTCGAGTGCTGTTGCAAGTTGGGTTGCATCTGGTATCTAGCTTATGAATGACTAGCCTCTGAAGAAGCTTAAGGAACACAAACCCATAGGACTTGACAACGCCAACAGTATGGCAAGCTTTCAATGGTCTTACTATATTTTTCCAGTCTCCACTACACCAGGGAAAGTTACCCTTTTATCTGTAAAGAGCCATGTGTCACATCTCTCTTCATAGGTGACCAACACCAAGGTGCTATTGACTGGTGTCTCTTGCTTCTATTTATTGTGAGGTGTTGGAACACATTTGCAATATAACATTGAAACATCTTGAGAGCAACAAAAGTCTGCCCAATCAAGGAGGTACAGTACCACTCTAAAGTGGTACCACCTTGGTCCAATCACTAACAAGTCTTCAGGAAACTGCACTCATTGTGAAATAGCTAATACTCACTATGTCTTATTTAGTCTAGGGGCATTTTTGTGACACACAGACTTTAGCAAAGCATGTGACAATCAGTCTCAGCACAGGACTCCTGCGAAGTCTGCTTCCCTTAACTTCCCAACCTTAGAGAATTGACATGAGATAGTTAAATCCATACTTGGGCGATCATGACCAATCAGGCGGTGCTTATCCCAACCTTAGAGAATTGACATGAGTTAGTTGTTAGTTTAATCCATACTTGGGCGATCATGACCAATCAGGTCGGTGCTTATCTCTGGTGTCTTTAGCATAGGTGGATGAGAGTACATTGGCTCCCACTGGACAGGATGCTAGTCCATCACAGGTTAACTTCCCACTGGCACTTATTTACATCTGAGTGAACTGGAGCAAATAAAGTGTCTTGCTCAAGGACAACACAGTGCTCAAAAAACTGTTACATTGAAAACTAAAAACTTTGATCAACATTCCGAAGATTTGCAAAAATATACTATACAGTACTTTTTGTTCAGACATTTTAAGGTAATTAAAATTGCGTTATGTAATCTTAGATATACAAGTTGGGATTTCCCCTGAATGTCTGATCTTTGCAATAGCAACTGAATAATGCCAAAAATACATTTTGTTCTTTTCCTCATGCTTGGGTACATCACATAGCATAGCATAGCATAGCAAGATTTAGCATCCAGAAAGCATCCAGTGCTGGACATTATATCAAGACGACTACGGCCTTTGATCACCAGTTGTGAACTCACTGGTTGCAGACCCACCGGGATTTGAACCCGGGACGTGTGGGTGATAGGACAAAGCACTAACCAGTACACCACAGAAGTCAAGGCTGTTCTTACTTCATTACTCAATCTTAAATGGGATAACCTCACTTGCCACCTCCTCCGGAAACTCTTTTTTCCCACCCTCTGCAGGAAAAGGATTCTTTTCTTCTGGATACCCAGCCATGTTGGCATCCCTGGCAATGACAGGGCTGATGCAGCCGCTAAGCTTGCCCTTAACCTCCCCTCTACCCCTTTTCCCAAAACCCTCTCTGACATCAAACCACTTATCGCTTCCCTTGTTCGTGACTGCTGGCAAACCCCATGGAACTTCCAAATTGATAACAAACTCTATGTCATCCAGCCCACAATCCCAATCAAATCCACCATCAACAACCTCTCTCGGATCGACAATGTCCATATTACCCGTCTTAGAATTGGTCACACCCACCTCACTCACTCCCACCTCCTTATTGGTGCCCCCCCAACCCCTCTGTAACAATTGCCACTGCATCCTCACTATCCATCACGTTCTCCTTGCTTGCCCCCTGTACAACCCTCCCAGAGTTTCCCTCGCTCCCCACAACTCAATTGCTGAGTTCTTCCAGAAAAATCCTCTAAATAAAATTATCTCCTTCCTTCATCATGCTTCCCTCTACAACCATATTTAATTCTCCTCTTCCACCCCCTCCCTACTTTGTTTTGTTTCACCCATGCACCTCCTCTCTCGATCACAGATTTCTTACTTTTGTTCTTAAATTTCTCTCATTTTCTCCCTGTTTTCTTTCCTTCCTACCTCTAAAATGATCTGATCTCTCAGGCACAATTTGACCCTCGTTGTCGTGGTGCCGTTAAGACCTCATCAAACAAACAAACAAACACAGAAGTCATGATGGCAGACATTAACCTTAATGAATATGAAAGTGATGTGCCTTCGGTTTCTTTTGTGATTACTTAGCAATGTGGAAAGATCAGACTCATTAAAATTTGGGATTGACAGGAAATGGGCTGTGAAACATGTGCTTTAAAAATGCTTCTGTTTTCCGGTTGAATTATTTTTGAAATTCCTATTTGTCACATTTGACAGAAAGTAAAATGCAGGTGTTGTTCTCACATGAAGCAATTAATTACCGTGCGGGGTTGTGTTGTACATTTTATTAGCCTGGGAAAAAGTTAATCTTTATTGTTGAGGGAGAGGTCTCATCAGCAAAATACATGCAGAAAATTGGAGTGTTTGACCGTCTGAACATTCTCATTCTACTTTCGTTTTTATATGCTCCTTTTTTTTGTATGTAAAAACTCATGTATGTCATGTCATGTATGATGTGCTATGATGCTAAAAACAGATTTCATTATATAACATGTTCGGGTTGTTTCCCAGCATAATTCTGATGTTTATCCTACTTATTTCAACAACTGTGTGTTTTTAGCTGATAGTATAGTGATAATAATTGTACTTAAAGTATTACTGTTACCTTGCAAAGCATAATTTTGGTGTTTTTTGGTTCGCATGCAAAGCATAATGCGAACATATGTAATGGCGATTACGTCCGTCTGGCTGTCCGTCCAGCCGTCCACAGTCTTTTCCTGAGATTTCCTCAGAAATGTTAAAGTTTTTTGAGAAGTCCTCAGAAAATGTTAAAGCTTCTTCAGAGTTCCTCTGAAAAAGTTAAAGTTTCTTCAGATATCCTTATGGAAGGTTAGAATTTCCTTACAAAATGTTAAAGTTTTTCAGAGACATTTAAGACGGGATTGAAGACTAGTTTTCTTAAAAAGTCAACAAAACATTTGATATTTTCTTAGAAAATAACTGTAAATTGATATAATTTCCCAATATTCCTCAAAGATCCCAAGCGTCTTTCTTGTAGCACTTGAGATTTAAATTCCTTAAAATTCTTCGAAATATTTGGGCACTAACAGTTGTATCAGGCATGATTATTAAACTCCACCATTATTATTGTGGTCATTTGCATAAAGTTGCTACAGTACGGAACTGACCAGACTTCTTTTTTTTTTTATTTAGTATGCTTAGTCAGGTATGTGACAGGATGTGATTGCATATGGACATACTGTAGGGAGGGATGTCATATGGGACATGGATGGGTGCCATGAGGGACATATGATATATACCATGTGGTATACACCAAGGGCTATATCAGGCGCAATTATTTGACTCCACCTTTTTTTTCTTATTCAACTCATTTGCATATAAGTTTTTTTATGAACTGACACTTGCATACATAGTATGCTCAATCAGGGACTGATAGTTAGGATGAGACTTCTTATGGAGCTTATGGGACGTCATGTGGGACATGGGTTGGGATGCCATGTAGGGCATGGGGTGGGATGACATGTGGAACAGGGTGGAATGCCATGTAGGATATATGGTAGAATGCCATGCAGGACATAGGGTGGAATGCCATGGGATGTAATGTCATGTGGGACATGGGATGGTATAAGATAGCATGTGGGACATGGGGTCCCACTCCATTTTAACAAGTCATTTGCATTTAAGTTATTATATGAACTGACACTTTCATACAAAGTGTGCTCAATCAGGACTGATAGCTAGGATAAGAATTCTTTTGAAGCCTATGGGATGTCATGTGGGACATGGGGTGGGATGCCATGTGGGACATGGGGTGGGATGCCATGTGGAACAGGGTGGAATGTCATGTGGGACAACGTGGGATGCCACGCATAACACAGAGTGTGACAGATTGGGATGCCTTGTGTGACAGGGTAGGAGGCTATGTGGGACATAGGGTAGGAGGCCATGGGGACATGGGATGTGATACCATGTGGGACATAAAGTAGGATGTCATTGGGATATTGGGAGGGATACCATGTGGAACGTATGGTGGGATGCCATGTGGCACATCAGGTGGAAAGCCATTGATGTGGTACACAGGGAGGGATGCCATATGGGACATAGGGAGGAATGTCATGTGGTACATATGGTTGGATTAATGTGGGTAATGTGGGACATACATGTAGGATGGGATCCATGTGAGTCATAGGGTGGGATACATGTGGGACATATGGTGGAATGCCATGTGAGACATATGGTGGAATGCCACGTGGGACAAGGCATGGGATGTCATGTGGGACATGAGGTGGGATGTCATTTGGGACATGGGATGTGATCCATGTGGGGACATAGGGTGGAATGCCATGTGGGTCATTGGATGGGATGCCCTGTGGGACATTATGGAATGCCACATGGGACAAGGGATGGGATGGGATGTCATGTGGGACATGGGGTGGGATGCCATGTGGGAGAGTCATGTGGGACATGGGATGGGGTGCCATGTCGGATATATGGTGGAATGCCATGTGGGACATGGAATGGAATGTCATGTGGGACATGGGGTGGGATGCCATGTGGGACATGGGATTCCATGTGGGACTTAGTGTGAAATGCCATTTTTATAATTCGCTGGGTCATATAATATGGGTGTCAATTTGCATGGGGTATGCGAACCATGACGGTATTTACCGTTCTAGTTATATATTAAGAAAAAAACACTTTTATCAAATTCAGTTTTGCACTTCAGAGTACATTATCATTTTTTCATCTGTTTTACAGTCAATCATCTCGTCAGTTCAAAGGAGTGCAGATTGTTGTCTTTGTTTTCACATTTTAATCATTATTTTGGCTGAAATTCTCAAGAATTCCCAAGGTAAGATTTTAAAAAGCATTAATTGCATCAATTGTTTGTTTTTCTTAATTAGTAAGTTTTTATTTACAACTACTTAACAGTAAAATGTAATCTACTATACAAGACAGTTAGGAAATGATGTAATACCTGAAACGTAATTCATATTTGGAACTGTATCCATAGAGTAAGCATTTTTTAACTGTGCATAGTTTCCCTGCTATCATGAATTGCCATAAACTACAGTATTTTTCTTTTAATGGAAAAATGAGACAAACTGCTGTATCATAGTAAAACTTGTCAATACTGTCTCATTCTTCCATTAAAACAAAATTATTCATTGATCAGTTTGGGAGAGGCCCTATTTAAAGGAACCTATTAAATACCTGAGATAATAGCAGCCTGCAGCCCTTTTGTTCATATTTTGCTTTAAAAATGTACAGAAAGATGAAATGAGAGACCATTTTGTCTATTAGAATGGTAAATTTGGCGATGTGTAAATTTTTTCATAAAATCTGCAATCTCATTAATTGTTTTAATGACAGTTTCATGCCAAAAAGCCTATTTTTTCCCCTGATTTTCCCTCATATTTCAAAAACGGCGTGGTTGAAATATAGAAGGGGAATGGATGAAATTTAGCCATGAAAGCAATGAAGGTTCATTACCGAGTTTCGAATTTTACCAGGCAAATTTTTTTTTCTCGCAGAAGTATTTAAGATTTGAAAATTATAACACTGTATAAGGCTTTAATGTTAGTATAGCAGAGCATCATGGGAAATATCACTAAATGGTGATGTCCATTTCGTGAAAAGTTCCTATTTTAAGGAATCTTTGGGTTCCTTATTTTAGGACCTCCCCTGCACTGTTGATTAGTTAAAAGACCAGCATGACATGACAGAAATCCCTTCTTGTATGTATTTGTCTATTAAAGTTTTAGGTTACTACATTTTCCGATTCATATTTTTTCTTCTGTATTTAAAAACATTATTCATTTTCTAGACAATGATATAATAACATCTTTATAAACAATAATGATAATTTGTATGCAAAGCCTCTGCACTCAAAGCCTCTGCACTCAAAGCCTCTGCACTCAAAGCCTCTGTACCCAAAGCCTCTGTACTCAAAGTCTATGCACTCAAAGCCTCTGCACTCAAAGCCTCTGCACTTAAAGCATCTGCAAGCCTCTGCACTCAAAGCCTTTGCCCTCAAGCCTCTGTGCTCAAAGCCTCTGCACTAAAAGCCTCTGCACTCAAAGCTTCTGCACTCAAAGCCTCTGCACTCAAAGCCTCAAGCCCAAACATATTTGAAACTCACTCTGAAAAAATGGAAGACTAGTTACATTTTTTTTCAAATTCATTGCCCATTTTATAAAAAAAGTTAAGCATTTCACAGAAAATACTGCACAGGTTATATATGTAACATATTACCAGGAAAGTCTGTTAAAAAGGCTTTCAATTATTATTTCAATGACTCACTCAGTATTGATGACATTTCCCTACTATCTCAGGTAAAATGATGTTCCATGTGTTTGTATTAATAGTTCGATTAAATGCAAACACCCAAAAATAAAATGCAATGCACACATATGTACCAGAAAGAAACAAGATTGATTTATTTGGGCAAAAGCTATATTTGAATGCACTTTTTTAAAGGGTTACTGAGCCCATGTAAATTTTTACATCAATGCCTTTAATTTTTCTACATAGCAAGGATGACTTTTTGGTAGATACTTTACAGTGTGATAATAACATATTTTATTCGTCATAGCTACTGTATCATTCATGTATTTTTATTTATGGTCTTTGGAACATAGCTGATAAAATGGTAAAATCTTTGAGATCTAATTCTAATTTTCCCTCTTCCTTGACATTAGGAGCTGATTTGTGTGATGAGGCCAGCAGTGATGGCTGGGTATCCAGTGGCAGTAACAGCTCATATTGCACCTTCATCACTGGATCCTGTGAGTATTAAAAGGACCAGGGGCACTTAGAAATATTGCAAAATCAGATTCTGTAGAGACTGTTATAATATTCTGTAAATATTTTTCATAAAATTTGGCTATTGGTTGCTATGGGAATGTTTTGTTTGCTAACTTTTGATAGTGGTTGTGGCTAAGTTTAAAGAAATATTGATATGTATTATTAAATATACTGAGAATGTTATAGAGGTGTATTGGTTTTTGATCATTTTTGGGATGTTTGCTGGTTACTTATAAACGTCTCTGAACTTCTATGCATTTGAAATACCTTGGTCTACCTGTTGTTTAATCTAGAACTATATACAGTATACAAAGTGCACCATGATAAAAGTGTAATTAATGTGATAAACGTCTTCGTAAAGCCCAGTATAGGCTTTTATCCTATCTGCCTTCTTGTTACAGTATACCTTGACTGCACTTACTCTATGGGTATACAAAGTTCTTCATATGTCCCTGATGGTCAGATGTCAGCATCATCATCCTCAGGAGCAGCCAATGATGCCTCTCACGGGAGACTCGATGATGCAGCAGGATGGGTGGCGGGTACTAGCGACACAAATCAGTATCTTGTGGTGGAGCTGTTTACAATTGATTTAGAAGCTCGGCTTCCATTGATTACTGCTGTAAGTGTTTATGGAGAGTTTTGTTGCAACTAAGTAGAAGTTACTATACTCTTAGAGGGAATTGCCACAAATATGAAATACAGAAAAACATCAATCTTAACTTGACAATATTACTTATCTATTGCACTGTGCAAGTGAGATGAACATAAACACACAATAATCCTGAATTCGAATTTAACCTACAAAATTCGTAATTTGATTTTAAGATTTGTACTAGTCTTTTTTGTATGTTTCACTTTACTTTTATTAGTGAAAGTATGGATGGAATTTTCTTCAGCAAATTCTCAGGCTGTTGCTCTCTTTGATTTGAATATACACTAAAAACTGTTCAGATGGTCTCGTTCTCTTTGTTCAAGTTGATTGTAATTGGACCTCTTGTATTGTAATGTATTAAGAGTCAAAGCTTGGCTCCTTTTGTACTCTTCTGTATTCCTGTCGACACTTATTTATCTTTAAGGTTTCAAGATGCATGGACTTGTCTGTTTTTGTCTGTATCATATAATTATATGTATCTCTTAATTCAGAAAAAAAGAATAAACATAAGAAACTAAAATTAGTGATTAAATTCAATATGTAGCATATTTCTACAGGATTATTATCTGCTCGCCAGCGAAGTTGGTGAAAAGGAGGAATACAGTATCTTTACCGTCCGTCCGGCTGACAGGCCGCATCTATTGTCCATCTGGCCATTAGTTGACAATGAATTTTTATTCTGATTTGGTAGATAGATTAGCTCTATCTGGTTTATAAGGGGAAAAAAGTTGAACATGTTTCTATTTGAAGGGCTGGGTTAAGGAAGGGGGGGGGGCTGTAGTGCAATGGAATGAGTGGAGGTTATAGTGAAGGTTAGAGTGATGAATTGGTTAAGAGTATATTTGGTAGATGAGTGGATGGCAAAAGGTGGGTTGGGGTAGTAGGTGAATGGATGATGGTAGGTGAATGGGGGATGTTAGGTGAATGGGAGGTGGTAGGTGAATGGGGCATGTTGAAAAATAGAGGGTGGTAGGTTAATGGAGGATGATAGGTGAATGGAGGATTGTAGATGAATGGAGGATGGCAGGTGAAGGGGGGATGGTAGGTGAATGGGGCATGTTGAAGAATAGAGGATGGTAGGTGAATGGAGGATGGTAGATAAACAGGGGATGGCAGGTGAATGGAGGATGGTAGGTGAATGAAGGATGGTTGATGAATGGAGGATGGCAGGTGAAGGGGGTGGTAGGTGAATGGGGCATGTCGAGTTGAAAGAAGTCAGAGGATGGGAGTTAGAGGAAAGAATGTTGGGTGGAAGATGGTAGAATAATTGGTAGATGTAGGACTTCGGATGAAAGTGGGATGGCATGGGGTGCAGGATGTGATGAAATGTGGGACAAGGTGGCATGTGGGACAGGGTGGCATGTGGGACAGGGTGGTGCGTGGGAAAGGGTGGCGCGTGGGACAGGGTGGCACGTGGGACAGGATGGCGCCTGGGACAGGATGGCGCCTGGGACAGGATGGCGCCTGGGACAGGATGGCGCCTGGGACAGGATGGCGCCTGGGACAGGATGGCGCCTGGGACAGGATGGGGCGTGGGACAGGATGGGGCGTGGGACAGGATGGGGCGTGGGACAGGATGGCGCGTGGGACAGGGTGGCGCGTGGGACAGGGTGGCGCGTGGGACAGGGTGGCGCGTGGGACAGGGTGGCGCGTGGGACAGGGTGGCGCGTGGGACAGGGTGGAGCGTGGGACAGGGTGGCGCCTGGGACAGGGTGGCGCCTGGGACAGGGTGGCGCCTGGGACAGGATGGCGCCTGGGACAGGATGGCGCCTGGGACAGGATGGCGCCTGGGACAGGATGGCGCCTGGGACAGGATGGGGCGTGGGACAGGGTGGCGCGTGGGACAGGGTGGCGCGTGGGACAGGGTGGCGCGTGGGACAGGGTGGGGTGGGACGTGGGACAGGGGTGGCGCGTGGGACTGGGTGGCGCGTGGGACTGGGACTGGGTGGCGCGTGGGACAGGGTGGCGCGTGGGACAGGGGTGGGACAGGGTGGCGTGGGACAGGGTGGCGCGTGGGACAGGGTGGCGCGTGGGACAGGGTGGGGTGGGACAGGGGGTGGCGCGTGGGACAGGGGGGTGGCGTGGGACAGGGTGGCGCGTGGCGGGACAGGGTGGCGCGTGGGACAGGGTGGCGCGTGGTGGGACAGGGTGGCGCGTGGTGGGACAGGGTGGCGCGTGGTGGGACAGGGTGGCGCGTGGGACAGGGTGGCGCGTGGGACAGGGTGGCGTGGGACAGGGTGGGCGTGGGACAGGGTGGCGCGTGGGACAGGGTGGCGCGTGGGGACAGGGTGGCGCGTGGGGACAGGGTGGCGCGTGGGACAGGATGGCGCGTGGGACAGGATGTCATGGCATGTAAAACAAGGTAGTGTCATGGCATTTATGACAGGCTGGGATGGCGTGTGTCAAAGTGGGATGGCATGGGGGACAAAGTATAATGACATGTGAGACAGGATGGCATGTCATCTGGATTTCAGGTGGGATGGCATATGGGACAGGGTGGGATAGCATGTGTGATAGAAAGGAATGGTCTGTAGGACATGGTGGGTTGGCATGTGGTACATAGAACATTGGCATGTAGGACGGTAGGATGGCACATGATACAGGGAGGGATGGCATGTAGGACAAGGTGGCTTGTTATATGGGAAGGAAGGGATGGCATGTGGGACAGGGTGGCATGGTATATGGGACAGGGTGGCAAGGCATATGGTGGGATGTCATCTTGATTGCAGGTGTGATGGCATATGGGTCATGGAATGGTATCTGGATTTCATTCATGATTTTCTGTAGGGATGGATATAGGATGTGAGATGCAGAAGAGAGCAGTTGTGGCAGCATCTAAAGCATGTTACTAGGGGACTTGTATCATTTGCAATGTCTGGTTGAAAAAAGTAAATGAAAGAAGAAATATTATTATTATTAGGAAATTACACAATGCTGTAGCCTATGACCAGCATAGATATATTCTTACATTCAAACTGAAAGAATAATCCTACGCACAGATAGCAGAATTGAGGGGAACTGGGATTTTATACATGATTACACTTCTTAAGAAAAGCATGTCCTAAAGGTTTTAATTTCCATTTCGACAGAAAGACCATTCTTTGTTTTGGAAAAGTGCTAGTGTCTATATTAATATTTGTTTAGATTTAGATTGAAAAATCTTTTAAAAAGAAAGTCTTGATACATATACAGTGTGTAAGAAATAAAACATCTGAGCTGATATGAAAAGGTTTTTTGTCTAAAATGTTAACAGCGTAATTATTGGAGAAAAACCCCAGGCCCCAACATCTACATTACACCATTTGTTAGGAACATTAATTCTTTAAATTTGGGGTATTAATATTGCAGTTGCTAATGGAAAGCCACCTTTTCTTTTAAAATATATTGAGTTATATACAGTATTCAACATAAACAAAATTGCTTTAAAATTAAAGAACCCATGAAATTTTCAGACCTCTGGCTTTGACATGCAATTTTGCAGTGTTTTTTTAGTTGTGTTTGTTTTCATGCACAAATTTATTTGAATTCTCTATAACAATGTTTTGAAGGAGATTAACAGATTCTGAAATAGATTTTTTGGAACTTTATAAATGTCCAAAATATACTAACAAAATTTAGCCTTAAAAATGCATGTACCTTCCATATTACTCTAAAACTGTTTTCAAAATTGAAGGAATTGGGAGAATGTGATGCTCTTGTTGTAGGTAATGAAGCTGTGAGCATCCATTGAACTAAACATTTAGATACTAATAATGATAATAATAATAATGATAATAATAATAATAATAATAATAATAATAACAACAACAACGACGACGACGACGACGACGACGACGACGACGATAATGATAACAATAATAATAATAATAATAATAATGATAATGATAATGATAATGATAATAATAATGATAATGATAATGATAATGATAATGATAATGATAATAATAATGATAATGATAATAATAATAATGATAAGCATTGATTTATTTAGTGCTTTTTGCTAAGGCCTCAAAATGCTTGACCAAGATCACAACAATAATGATAAATAAAAAAAATGTTCAAATAATTGATAAATAGTTTTGAGATTTTAGATGGTGACATGCAGTAATAGAGCTAGAAAATCCAAGCAAAATACATATAAGTTCAAGTTAAACATCAAGTGTTTAAACAAGGAAAGAGATTGCACCTTGGACATTGTGTAAGTGGCCATTATTGCAAGTTTTGTATTAAACCTTCTTTGCAAATGCATTCACAGCTTTATTGCATATAAAGTGTTACAAATTGCTGTTAAGAATAATACATTTCAAAAGATCTTAACCTGCTTGTCTGGAGCAGTGCTTTATACACCCTTCCAACATTTCCCTCTGTAATGTACAGTATGTTGACAGATATCAGTCTTATAGAATTTGTTTATTTTATAGTATTTTTCTTAGAATTTTTTTTACCAGACCATGCATGAAGAAAAATTAGGGGTGGACAACAGGCACCTAGATTGATAAAGAAATTGGCAGGATGGCACTGACCAAAAGGGGCACCTACAAGACTCACAAAATTTACTTCATTACTTTTCCATTAAGTTTCCTTTTTGAAAAATGAAATTTGATGCAACTGTACATTCACTTTTGAAGTCACAGTCTGTTATTGTTGCATTAAGTTTTGGTTATAAAAGTTGTTTACAGCTTCAAAAAGCATAATTTTTAATGTTTTGACTTCAATCACAGAAAGAAGTAATGGGCTATAACAGCTGTCACGAGTCATTTACTAGAAAAGAAATTACTTTTCTTTTCTATTTCTCTTGTCTGCAAAAATTAAAATGAAATACTAAAATTAGACACTAACAGTTCCTTTCATTTCAGTTTTTTTAATTTTTATTTTTATTTCATTCACTGTTCAGGCCTCCAGCCAAAAAAACATACAAAAATAAGTACATTGATTTAACAATTTTTGTTTAAAAAAGATTGAATAATGTTTTAAACACAAAAAACAAAAAACGTAGACACAAAATACATGCTCATTACAAAGAAAAAAAAAAGGTTTGTCTTCTGGTAAGATTATTCTGAGAAATTGTTTGCATGCACTTATTTGTACCTTAAAAAAAAGAAACTTAAGTCCTAGGGATTAGAAAAAAGATGACCAGCCAATGAAAATGATAGAAATGAACTAATGGGCACTACAGTTCTTCTGCTGTTCTAACTGTGTTTGTCCAGATATATCTGCTGGATAGGTTGAGTTCCACTGTTGGCTTATCTCAAATTCCCTCCTCAACTACGGTATCACGAATCTCTGTGTACAGGTGGCATCAGAACACCTAAACGGTCTTATATCCTGCGATTTTCTGAAATCATTCTCCAGCAGCGATGGAGACTTGTTTCTGGATTCAGTCTTCTGATGTTTCTGTTACTATTATGGGTTCTTTGGAGTGGTGGCTTTTCACACCTATTTACTCGTTTTACTTACACTTATACAACCATACGTTATGAAGATTAGCCATTTAAATTGTAAGTCTATAACTAATAAATCAGATGAAATAACTGACTTTCTTTTATCTAATAATATTTTCGTTGCAGGTTTTAACGAGACTACTCAAAACCCCTCAAAACTTTCAAAACTTTCATATCCCAGGTTTTATGTCATTTTTTCACAACATTTACAATTTACATGTACATATAAATTTACATTTGCATACACATGCATACAAAACAATATACAATGACCAATGACAAATTACAAAAAAACCAGATATACATAAATAAACTTATTGAAAAATAAAAAAATAAAAAAATAAAAAAAATAAATAAATAAAAATAAATATATATATATATATATATATATATATATATATATATATATATATATATATATATATATATATATATATATATATATATATATATATATATATATATATATATATATATATATATATATATAAATGTAGAATGTTGTGAAAGGGAGTGTTGTAAGAAGCTCTTGTGAGCTTTACAGGGTACAACACTCCCTTACATATAGTACAAGACAGCAAGAAAGAAACACCTTTTCTTTTTTAATAGACCCACCCCATCAAGCTCCTCTCCCCACCCCATGAAATGAACAGTTTGGAGAAAGTTCAATAGCCCCCATCCTATTATTGTCTATATAGACAGAAATACAAAAGAACAAATTAAAGTTGTATCTTCCACCCTCACAATTCCATCTAGCCCCCCACCACACACACACCCTCCACGAAATGCATTAAATTAATAATTGCTCATAAAGTACCTTTTTAAATGACTCTTTAAACTGATTAAAGAATTAAACGTTTTATCCCTACATGGCAAAGAATTCCAGATATTGACTTATCAATTTAGTAAGCTTTTTTGGGCATTGTTTCTATAAGTGGGGAATGCATGGAAGTCAGTGCATTGTCTAGTATTGTATTTGTGAATTTGACTGTTCTGGGTTAAAAAAGTTTTGAACTTGTTTGGCAAGTTACTGTTGAGACATTTGAAAATAAAAGAAGCTATACTAACATTGATAAGATCTGTAAATTTGGGTAGGTTTATAGAGGAAAATAATGGACTGGTGTGATCATAAGGATCACAACCAGCTACGTGACGGATAGCTTTCTTTTGCAAAATTACCAGTTTGTTTAAGTTAATTTTATTTGCACCTGACGAAACAACCAAACAGTATAAAAGATGGGGTTACATTAAACTTGAATAAACGGAACGTAAAGTGCTTTTAGGCAAGAAGTGCTTAAGTTTAGATAATATTCCCACACATCTCGCAAGAGATGAAGATACAGCATTAATGTGGTCACACCATGATAGTTTGGAGTCTATTAAAACACCAAGGAATCTTATTTTATCAGTTCGAAGATGTTTTTACCATTGATATCAATATTAAAACTTAACTTATTTTGCTGATTACCAAAGACCATATAATTCGTCTTATCAAAATTCAATGATAATGAGACATGTTTTTGTATATTCACAGATTGCAGTTCAAGGGAAACCAGGAAGTACTGACAGGGTCACAAGTTTCAGACTTCATCGGGATTTTGATGGCCAGTCATTTGTGGTGTATACAGAATCAAGTTCAACAAAGGTATCAATCAAGCTGAAAATTGAGATACAATGATAAACTTTCCATTTAGTGTGAGAAATGTTACATAGTAATAAATATTCATGTTATCAGTCTGTCATAATTAAAGCCCTAAGCTAGCTGTCTTTACTTTGGCTGATATTTAATTAAAAGGATTATAAGAACCCATTTTTGTAAAAGCTGGAGGCTTTAAAGCGGGTATGCTACACATTCCCCACTATCCATAAACTGTTTAGTATGGAATAACTTGATGAACCTGTTTGACTGGAACTATGCACATCTAGTGCTGAGTTACTGTGCATCCTCTATTGTTTGATCTTTTTATGGTAACACTTATGCTACATCATGAAAATGAATTCCATTAATATTTTTGCAACAGGAATTTACAGGTCCATCATCTGGGGATGAGGTGGCCTACCATGAGCTAGCTGAACCTCTCTATGCAAGATATCTCAAGTTTGAACCATTGACCTGGTCTGGCGAGATTGCCATGAGGGTTGAAGCCTATGGCTGTTATGAAGGTACAAGTTTGTTCCAAATTGAAGGATATTTTTTGTCAAAATCTTGACACTATTCTGATATCAGGTACCTCAGTTATTTTTATAGTATTAGTTAAATGAAATTTGCAAATTTAGGAAAACTGTTTGTAATAGTTTAGATTTTGTTTTTAAGCTTTTCTGAAGGAAAGTACAGTAAGTATTTGTTTTCAAAAGTGAAAGAACTTTCCTGTTTGTTAAGCAATGTAAAGGAGCTTGTGACCTGTGACCCTATTTATGCACGCTTTGGCATGATTCTTGCATTCTTTAGCATGGTTATTGTCTTTCAAGATGAATTTTGTGACCTTTAACATAAATCATGTGTCCTTCAGTTTAGGCTTGTTCTCCCCCCTTTTAACCTGCAGCTTGGCAGCTGCTAAACGATTTTGCTTTCTTTCTGCTCATGTTACAGCCATCAAAACAAGCAGGTACTACCTGGAAGATTCATCGGTGCTTTCTGATTGGTTTATATATAATTCAGCATACAAGTACTATATGATTGGTATGGCTTCTTATTCTTTTGAATTTTCTTGTATAGATTTACAGTAAAAGATAATATCTTTGATTAAAATAATCAAAATATTTTCAATTGCTTTTGAAAAGTGTGGAGATTGGAATAAATAATGCTATTCATCCCTAATGGGTAAAAGGAACTTTTACATCCAGACAATATTGAATGTTCATGATTTTCTTGAAGGTAACCCCTGAACATAGGCCTTTTCTGTGACTCATCCAGATCTTTTCTCTCTCAAACTGAATGTTTTTCAATCTCTTCAACCGTAATTTTGAAACTCAGATCCTTAATTTTACATATGATGTTACTGTTTACCAAAACATCTAGGACCTGCCTATCCCGTTGCAGTACATGCACTGCTATTTGCTGTGCCTTTTCTTTTGTTCTGCAGTTCAAGATACAGCTTACATCATTCAAACAAACAAAATGTACGCCCAAGAATGGTCGGCCTCATCAGACCAGGGAGGGACAAATGCTCCCGAGTATGGAGATGGACATCAAAATGACGGTAAGAAATGTAACACTTCTCTGAGTGTAAAATACTTGTAAAATCCATTCAAAATGAATATGCACATTTTGATGGTCTTTCCAACAAAAAATATGACATATATTCCAGCATTGATTATACTGACTTTAAATGATATGAGGGATAACCAGTATCATAACCAAAGATTAATCTTAGGCAGAAGTTAATTAGTCCCAGGGTGAGCTTGATTAAAGTAGAAGTTAATTAGTCCCATGGTGAGCTTGATTAAAGTAGAAGTTAATTAGTCCCAGGGTGAGCTTGATTAAAGTAGGAGTTAATTAGTCCCAGGGTGAGCTTGATTAAAGTAGAAGTTAATTAGTCCCAGGGTGAGCTTGATTAAAGTAGAAGTTAATTAGCCCCAGGGTGAGCTTGAGTAAAGTAGAAGTTAATTAGTCCCAGGGTGAGCTTGATTAAAGTAGTAGTTAATTAGTCCCAGGGTGAGCTTGATTAAAGTAGAAGTTAATTAGTCCCAGGGTGAGCTTGAATAAAGTAGAAGTTAATTAGTCCCAGGGTGAGCTTGATTAAAGTAGAAGTTAATTATCCCAGGGTGAGTTTGAATAAAGTAGAAGTTAATTAGTCCCAGGGTGAGCTTGATTAAAGTAGAAGTTAATTGGTCCCAGGGTGAGCTTGATTTAGGTAGTGAATTAGTCCCAGGGTGAGCTTGATTAAAGTAGAAGTTAATTAGTCCCAGGGTGAGCTTGATTAAAGTAGAAGTTAATTAGTCCCAGGGCGAGCTTGATTAAAGTAGAAGTTGATTATCCCAGGGTGAGCTTGATTAAAGTAGAAGTTAATTAGTCCCAGGGTGAGCTTGATTAAAGTAGAAGTTAATTAGTCCCAGGGTGAGCTTGATTTAAGTAGTTAATTAGTCCCAGGGTGAGCTTGATTAAAGTAGAAGTTAATTAGTCCTAGGGTGAGCTTGATTAAAGTAGAAGTTAATTAGTCTCAGGGTTAGCTTGATTAAAGCAGAAGTTAATTAGTCCTGAGTGAGCTTGATTAAAGTAGAAGTTAATTAGTCCCAGGGTGAGCTTGATTTAAGTAGTGAATTAGTCCCAGGGTGAGCTTGATTAAAGTAGAAGTTAACTATTCCCAGGGTGAGCTTGATTGAAGTAGAAGGTAATTAGTCCCAGGGTGAGCTTGATTAAAGTAGAAGTTAATTATCCCAGGGTGAGCTTGATTAAAGTAGAAGTTAATTAGTCCCAGGGTGAGCTTGATTAAAGTAGAAGTTAATTAGTTCCAGGGTGAGCTTGATTAAAGTAGAAGTTAATTAGTCCCAGGGTGAGCTTGAGTAAGGTAGAAGTTAATTAGCTCCAGGGTGAACTTGATTAAAGTAACTTCACCTAATTTTCTTAAAGCTGGAAAATTTGATTTATTTAGGTTCAAATGTTATGATTAAAAGCATACATATTTGGAAAAGTATGACCTCAAAAAACTTTACATTTGAAAACTATTTTCAGTATTTATGAAGTTGATGATTAGAGATGAAGGTAATATTTGACATTCTTTTAAGGTACTTGGAAAGCAAGTGGCACTACGGGTGAGTGGTTGCAAGCTGACTTTGGACATGCAGTGTTTCTCACCAAGGTAAGGCAGAAGTGGTATTTAAAGCTTAATTTTTGAAAGAGCAAAAGTTAAAATGAAGCGTTTATTTCTTGTGTCATATTATCCTAATTATATTATTATCTAATTATATTGATAAAATAACATAAAAAGATGATGGGATAAGAAGGGTTAGTCACCCCATAAATAGCCCAAACTAACACCACCACCACCACAAACGAAAAATACAGGAAAATACACATTATCAAAGATGCCCAGCTTTAGTAAAAAACTTATCAGTGTTGATCTCAAAATTGTGAACACAACATAGAACACAATAAGGATATAGACATCTAAAGGCAGAAATTGCTGGATTGATTTCAAATGGTCATTACATGTACAGTTCCTATACATCATTTCATGGCCAATTAGATATGCAGTATATGCAGACTGGGTAAGCTATTCTACCAAAAAGTTAATGCAATACTGCCTTCTTCCCACCCTAGGCAAGTTACATTGCTTAAACAAATTAACTCATAAAACCTACAGCAGGTGGGTAGCATTTGAGGCAATGGCATGTCACACTTAAATCCTACCAACTTATTTTACAAGTAGTTTTCCATGATTTACTTCTAGTTATACCTTACCTTCCATGCTATAAATACGCAATCTGGTCACATGACCTGATTCTAATGCACTTCTAACCGACCTTAAAAACGTAGTTACCAGCCCAGTCCTGACCTCCATATTACCTCTAATTACCTCTACTAACCCTCACTTCTTTTCAGCGCGTTGTTTTTACAACATCGCTGGAACTGGTCAAATTTTTGTTTTTATATTTGACTTCTTCTAATGATTTTTTCCTTTGCAGCTTCTACCAGGCAGGTTTTTACGCTGCTCTAGCTATCTTATCCGGTTTGCCTTTTCAAGTCTTCTGAGGTAAGACGAGGTAGCCATGGGTGCGGGATTTCTTCAGTCCGACTCACAGGACTTTCCCGTGTAGCCTACACTTAGGATAGAGTGTTTGTACAAAGCGGGTGGCTAGTTCGAGAGAGTCCCACTCTTGCGGCAGGTGTTTTTAGGCCCTAGAGCACCAAGTGTGCCTGTCTAGTGGACCTCTTGCCCCTGGGTTCAAGTGTTTTTAACCCTCGGCCCTGCCCTTTCAGAGCCTAGCGTTATACTATGCATTGTATTAACATGTTAGGATATCTTCAGTACAGGTTCTCGTATGCATTAGGCTAATTTCTTCAATCGATTTTGGCGCATGCGTATTGGGCCGACGTCACCACAGGGTGTTTGAAGAGTCAGCTTCTTACAGCTCCCCTCTGTACTTTGTTGTTTTTCACCCATGCACCTCCTCTCTTGATCCCAGCTTTCTGACTTTTGTTCTTGTATTTTGCTCATTCTCCCCCTATTTTATTTCCTTGCTACGTCTAAAATGAACTAACCTCTCAGGCACAATTTGACCCTCGTTGTTGTGGTGCCGTTAAGCCCTCATCAAACAACAGAAACAACTTACAGCTCTTAGGAGCTACATTTGTTACAAGAGAGCCTTTACTTTATTTAACGTTACCAGTACATATCATGTATTCGTTTTTTTCTCGCATGTAATTAAGACAAGGTTTTTAATTTTGAAGCCTGAATTTTAGGGCATTGGGGAGACCTTGAGGGGGTCTTTCTGACGTCCTCTTCACAGGAGATCTAATCTTTTCTTTTTATCTCTACAGACACCAAGCTACTCAGTGGTTTGTGTTTTCCATGCTACCCCTACGCTATTAAAAATTTTACGTTTGATGCATTTTCTTGGGTTTCTAAGTTTTTCACATTAAAATTTTTTTGATAATTTTTTTGGATGCACTAAATTGCTGTGGCTTGCCTCTCTATATTTGACGAAGGGTTGTAGGTACATCCCCCGTAGTGGCGTCTTGGTGTAAGTGTATATGTATGCATTCATATATATTTTTACTTTTACCTTTTTACCTTTTTGGATTTTACTAAAGGTCGTATACAACCAATGGAGGAGCGGATCCTAGCCATGAAGGCTGGAGGCGACGTCCTTCTCTCGCAACCGGTATCGCCGGTGAGAGCTTGGCTGGTATTCTTAGGATACCTAGCCAGCCTAGTAGATGTAGTCCCCATGTGCAGGTTTTATATGCGGGATCTACAATTTCATATACTGGATCATTTCATGCCATCCAGGAGAGACCTCAGTGTCCTTGTCCCCCATACACAGGCGGTGGTCCTCCCCATTTGGTGATGGTGCGTTCACTCTCACTTGTTACAGGGAGGGATTTTTCCACCCGTCAGTCCTTCAGTGTCAGTGGTGACCGATGCGTCTTTTTACGGGATGGGGAGCGCATTTAGCATGGTTCCAAGTCGCGGGATTTTGGACGGACACTTGGTGCGGTCACCACATCATTCTGTTGGAACTAGAGGCAGTACGCTGGGCTCTTGTTCATTTACTACAACAGGTATGGAACAGGACTGTTCTCATATGCATTGACAGCACCACGGTAGTGGCGTGTATCAACAGACAGGGAGGCACGAGATCCAGAAGTCTTTGGATCCTAGCCAAGTCCCATCTTGGTGCATGACGATTAAGGTCACACTCCAGGCGGTCCACCTGCCAGGCAAGGAGAACACGATCGCGGATCTGTTATCCCGCCTTTAAGGAGCCCCCACAGAATGGGCCCTCCTCCCGTGGGTGGCCGAGGCGATCCGGGTGACCTTCGGTCTCCCGGACGTAGATATGTTCGCGTCCGTAGACAACCACAAGCTACCAATTATTTGCACTCTGACATCCGACCCGAGGGTCTGGAAAATTGACAAGTTCACGATCAGGTGGGCTATGCCTTCCCACTGCTCGCTCTGGTACCGAGAGTACTGGGCAAGGTGATGTATGATTAGTGTCCCTTGTTTCTTCTGGTAGTTCTCAACTGGCCTGGCAAACTGTGGTTTCCTCAGCTGCTAAATCTGGTCGCAGGTTTCCCGTACGAGCTTCCGGTCACGGATGAGTTAGTCTCAATCCCGGGCTCCAGGAAACTGCACCACAATCCAAGAGCACTCCATTTGACTGTGTGGCCTCTATCCGCAAATCCCTTGAGTCGCAGGGCCTTTCGGAGGCGGTTGCCCAAATGTCAGCCCGAAGCCAAAGGCCTTCCACTTAGGGGATGTATGCTTCCAGACTCGGAATGTTCCGAGACTGGTGCCAGGATAGATTGGTTTCTCCGCATATGGCGCCTCTTGGTGACAAAGCAGATTTTTTGTTGGTCCAGTTAAACTTGAATAAATCCATCAATGTAGTCAAGGGGTTCAGGACAGCCATAGCAGCTATCCACCGGGGGTTTCTAGATGGCTCGACCGTCACCGACACACAGCCTCTGGAAAGATTGATTAAAGGAATGTTTTTACAAAGACCTTCAGTTCGGAACCTCGCTCCTCCTTGGAATATGCAGGTGGTTCTCGAGACATTAGCACGGGGTCCGTTTGAGCCTTTGCCAGAATTTCCACTCAAGGAACTGACGATAAAAACAGTATGTTTACTCTTCGTGGCCTCTGCTAGACGCAAAGGCGCCATCACGCGCTTTCGCTCAAAGAGGGCCATATTCGCTTTGAATCTGGGGGCGTTAGACTTGTGCCCGACCCAGCCTTCTTAGCCAAGAATCAGAGATTAGAGTTTTTACCAGAACCTATTTTCCTTCCGTCGCTCGCTACGTTTTCTGACACGGCAGAGGACAAGGCCTGGTGCATCGTTCGATGTCTCAAACACTATATTAAACGTACACAATCCTTTCGGAATGATGTCACCGCCTTATTCGTGTCCTTACAAAATCCACATTGCGCCGTCTCGCGTGATACGATTTCACATTGGATTGTTCAGGCAATCAGGTACAATAAATCTTACTTCTTCGCTCACTAACGAATTTTGGCCGCTGTTCTGGCACGTTTAATACTTTTCTTTTTACTAACGAAAAATTTTGGCCATTGTTCAGGCTCTTTTTATTTCGTTTATTCCTGCTAACGAAACTTTGCCGTTGTTTTGGCGAATCTTTTTTCGTTATTTTACTAACAAAATTTTTCCGATCTTCTGCACTTTTTATTTCGTTTATGTTTTACTAAGACGGTCCTGCAGCAGCTCTGGCAGCTTCTGTTTGGTTTAACTTTACAGACGGTTTGATCCCTAAACCGCTCCGGTCTTCCGACGAACCTGGTGAGTTCTCGTCATGGCGTTGATTCTGTTCGCTAACAGATTATGTTCGCATGTTTTCGCAGATGTTTAACCTTTGGTCTGTAGACTTTTTACCTGAGTCATTCTTAACAGAGTGCTCTCTGTTCTCTGGTCATAACTAGCAGTAGGTTACTATTTTTGATACTTCCTATTCCGAGGTCTTTCGTCCTGCAGAGGAGAAGGAATTTTGTCCTTTAAGTAGGATAAGGCTAGTGCAAGTTTTAGTATCAGCCTTTAGAAAATTGTGCTGCGACCTGAACTCCCTTCCTTCCTATCCTCAGTTGCAATCTGACTGCATATTTATAGCATGGAAGGTAAGGTATAACTAGAAGTAAATTTATCCCGCTAAGCATAGCAGGGATATTTACGAGAGTTATACTTACCTTCCATGCATCCCGGCCCGCCTCCCCTCTCGTTCAGGAATGTTAAGTAAGGGTTAGTAGAGGTAATATGGAGGTCTGGACTGGGCTGGTAACTATGTTTTTCAGGTCGGTTAGAAGTGCATCAGAATCAGGTCATGTGACCAGATTGCATATTTATTACATGGAAGGTAAGTAAAAGTCTCATAAATATCCCTGCTATGCTTAGCGGGGTAAATTTGTTGGATCTGTATGTATAATCTGTATGTATGACCTGTATGTATAATCTCTTATGTAGAATCTATGTAGAAACTCTATGTAGAATCTCTATATAGAATCTCTATGTATAATCTCAATGTAGGATAATCTCTATGTATGATCTTTATGTAGAATCTTTATGTAGATTCTCTATGTAGAATCTCTATGTAGAATCTTTATGTAGAATCTATATGTAGAATTTCTATGTAGAATTTCTATGTAGAATCTCTATGTAGAATCTCTATGTAGAATCTCTATGTAGAATCTCTATATAGAATCTCTATGTATATTCTCAATGTATGATAATCTCTATGTATGATCTCTATGTAGAATCTCTATGTAGAATCTTATGTAAAATCTCTATGTAGAATTTCTATGTATAATCTCAATGAATGAAAATTTCTATGTATGATCTCTATATAGAATCTCTATGTAGAATCTCTATGTATAAACTCTGTGTATAATCTTTTTGTATAATCGTAAGAAAAGCACTACTTATGATCAAAAGCAGCTGATCAACTATGAAAATATACTTTGATCAACTAAGATCCAAAAACTTTGAACAGCTGTAACTGCATGGAAACAAAACACCTTCCAAATTTGAAGAGGGGTCATTATGAAAGGTTAACCATTAGCGCTATCAGTACACATCACACTTAGAAAAGGGCTATATTATTATTTATTATTATTACACACTTCAATTGTATCATTGCTATATTAGCACAGTTTTTGGTTCCAATGCGATAGCATCAGGAACCTATGCGGTCATTTTGGCATGTTTGTGGGTGTGTGTGTTTAGGTGTGTATGTATGTTTGTGACAGCCAGCTCATAAACAATATCTCAAGAACGATACACTAGATTCATGTCATATGTGGTACACATATAGTCCATGGTCTGTAGATGTGCCCTATTGTTTTTGATGGTAATGTCATGCATATTAATGAGTAGGCGGGCTTAATGTAAAAATCTTGGAATATTCATATTTCAACAACCGTGTGTCTGTTTTTTTTCTCTTCATATTTGGTGTAATTATGATGTTAGCTGATGTGTCCCATCTTCATCATGTAAAAACGTTGAATTTCATTAATATGCATGGCGATTTTATTATGATTTTGCTGGAAAAAAAAGGTTTATATTTGGTATAAATATGATGTTAGCTGATGACTTTTGTGTCCATGTTCATGATATAAAATTGTTGAATTTCATTAATATGCATAGTGGGTGGGGCTTAATATGATTTTGCTGAAAAAAGCTTGGAAAAACCGGTATCTCAAGAATGGTAAATTGGATTCATGTCATATTTGCTACACAGAGAGCCAGCCCATGGTCCATAGATGTGGCCTATTGTTTTTGATAATGATACCATACATATTAATGAGTAAGCGAGGCTTAATATAGATATCTTGAAATGTTCATTGTTTATGTTGATAAATGTTGAATTTCAATAATATGCATAGTGGGCGGGGCTTAATGTGATTTTGCTGTAAAAAGCTTGTAAACATGGTATCTCAAGAACAGTTAACTTGATTCGTATTATATTTGGTACACAGATAGCCCATGGTCCGTAGATGTGCCTTGTTGTTTTGATGGTGATACCATACATATTAATGAGTAGGCGGGCCTAATGTAAAAATCTTGAAATGTTATATTTTCACAACCGTATGTCTGTTTTATTTCATATTTGGTATAAGTATGATGTTAGCTATTGTGTATTCATGATGTAAAATCATTGAATTTTATTAATATGTGTAGTGAGCGGAACTTAATGTGATTTTGCTGAAAAGAAGTTGTAAACACGATATCTCAAGAATGGTAAACTGGATTAATGTCATACTTGTTACAGAGATACCCCATGGTCAGTAGTTGTGCCCAATTGTTTTTGGTGCTGATGTCATGCATATTAATAAGTGGGCAGGGCTTAAAGAGAAAAATTTGGAAAAGTGATTAATGAGTAACTGTATGTCCCTTTTAGGTCATATTGGGCATGATAATTTCGTTGGTTATTGTGTACATTCTTATGCTATCAGCAGATGTTATGAATATGCATGGTGGGCATGGCTTAATGTGAAGTTCCTAAATGATGTAAACTTCATACTGCATCTCATGACAATATATCAGATTTATGCTATATCAGGAGTCATGGTCTGTACATATGTTCTAATGTTGTGGTAGTGAAGTCATGAATAATAATGAGTAGATGGGGCTTACTGACAAATTCTTGAAATAGAATAAACAAGCAACCGTTTTGCATCATACTTGCTATGATAATGTTGTAAGTTACTGTGCAAATGCTAATGTTGTCAACATTTTTATTGATCATATATCAATAAATAGTTATGCCCAATATGACCCAAAACGGACATACAGTTGCTCATTTATCACTTTTTCTAAATTTTCACTTTAAGCCCTGCCCACTTATTAATATTCATGACATCACCACCAAATGTTTTTGAAATGACTACATATCATTATTGATTGATGTAAGTATCATGGAACAAATATTTCATGATAGGCCTATGCAATGACATGGCAGTTAATACAAATTTTGAAGAAAAAAAGCATTGGAACCACAAAAGCTTTTGGTTCTGCTTAGTATTGATGAACACACCAGAACCAGTCATTAGGTGTAGCTCATTGAAGATATTGGATTAGTTGTCAGTGTAAAGCTTTTCAATTTGACAACTATTTCCAGACACAACACTGCTCAATTTTCTGTATAGTACAAAATTGAGGTAGGAATGTTTATTTACTTGACAAATTTAAAGATACACTGTAACGCTGGTTAAAGTAGATCTTGGTCTGAACGTGAGTGATTCTTTTTGAGTATTTTGAAGCAACAGAGGTGTCGTTGAAAATTGAAATAAGACTTCCTTAGAAATGATTTTGGTTGATTTGAACATTTATATCAAAGGTTGTCAATAACATCATGTGCATGGAAAGTATATTCAAGTATTCTAGAGACTCGAGAATAATATGTCCCATGCATTTCGGCTGAGTGCTCCTTTTATAATTTGTAATCTCAAGTCCCATGTTCTGCAACAATCATTTGACAATCAGCATAAACTAATCACCATCACCATATTAATCCATTTCTGTAATTATTGATCATATATTTTCAGATCATTGATGCCATCATCATTTTTTTCTTCTTAATTCTCAGTTCCAGGTTCGAGGTGAATCCCTCAGTGTTTCTGTAAACACCTATTACGTTTATCATAGTTTGGATGGTCAAACGTTTGAGGTGTACACTTTTCGGGGATCAAACTTGGTATGTTCAGTTCAGATCAAAGTATAAATTTCAAAACATTTCAAACATAAAATAACATCTATTCGGATAATATTCTGTAATTTTGTTCTATGTTGTTACAGTTAACTTAAAGTTTCATATATTTAAATAAATCAAAACAAGTTTTGACAATATTGTTGTCACTCACTCCCCCCTCTGTTCTACCCTACCTCAATGCTGCTCAATACTATTGTCACTCACTCCCCCCTCTGTTCTACCCTACCTCAATGTTGCTTAATACTGTTGTCACTGTCTCCCCCTGTTCTACCCTACCTCAATGCTGCTTAAAGTGAAAGTGTCTCAGGATGACCCCCTCCAACTCAGATTGTAGTCCTATCAACACACAGCCAAATGACTTTATTATTAGAAATTGAAAAGTTAACTGTTTTGTGGTGACGTAGATTGTGCATTATGCTCTGATAAACTTCAAAAATAATGTTTAGGTTACTTTTAAATTCCTCTTCAATGGTGACTGTTAGCAGCTGATTGGTTCATTGAATTGTAATTATTGATTGAAAAGAGGTCTTTAAAATGTTGCACTTGTGGATCTTATTCAAGTTGTTTAAAACTTGCAATCTTCTTTTTGCTAATTAGGCTTTTGAGGGCCCTGCTATTGGCTCAGGGACGACAACAGCAAGCATGCTGCTCCCAAGACACATTATTGCCAGGTTTATCCGCCTTTACCCCCAGACCTTTGAAGGGTCAAATCCTGCGATGAGGATCAAGTTTTATGGAATAGAAGTTTGTAAGTATCACTCTGATGTTTGTGATGTTCCATGGGTAATGGTAATATTATATGTAGAATGTTTTGTTAGTGACTTTGATTGTGCATGGTTCGTATATGTTGATGGAAGAACAGATCATAAAATAGACAAATACTGAAGAAAAAAACATTAATCAGATCTAAGCATTTCATCTCAATTTTGTTGTTCCCAGGAAAATTATGTTGCTGTGCTAGTCAGCCTTCACCAATACTATGCTCTGCAAGTCTCCCTTACTGACAGCAATAATTTTGACAAGCATTGAAAACCAATGCACAATTTCCACAAAGGGCAAAATTTCAGTATTTACTTAATACTGCAGTGTAGTTTATTAGGCAAACAAAATGTAATGCAAAGTTAAGATCAAAAACAAATCTTAGAGCAAAATATTGTTACCCCCGCCGTTAACGTTCTTTTGAAACCTGTAAGGCAGAAAGAAGAAACTCCTTAGTGAAAAAAATACAGTGACTACAGCTTTGAATTGGATGCAACAAAGTGTGTATTTTCTGTCTCAAAAACATATTTTACAAAGTCTAAATTAACTTCGGAACAATGAACATCACAATGGTGTATCTGACATAGCGACTGACAGGTTAGGGATTGGTAATCAAACATGTCATAAATACATCATACACACTGGACAAATGATTATTATACTTCATATATCAGTCCTCATCATAAACATTATTTATACTGTGCATATGTTGTTTGTATAGCTTTGACACTTGCACATGTCCCTTAATACCCTCCTGCATACTTTAGCTTATCTTGAATATCATCACATTGCTATCTATGCCCAATGCCAGGCTCTATACAGTCACTATCCCATGCTCCAATGCACACATGGTCAATAGATATGAGAGCGATTATAACATCACCTAGAAATCTCTCCTGATTAATGCAAAAGAAAACAATTTTACCCTTGTTATACACATTCTACACACACAGCATACAAAACCTGTGTACTCCTTTATATTGTATGTATACACACAGAAACTTTTTATCTTGAGACATCTCATCCCTTTTCTAAAACTTTCTATCTGCATATTCAGTCAACTTAGTTACCAAGGTTTCAGATAAATTCTACCAATAAGATGCAACATGCATATCATTAAGGAATACATATGGGTTTTAACGGGGGAACATCAAAACACCTCTTAGATAATGGACTAGTTTAATCATGATTTCAGATGCAAAAATTTATACTAGCAACTAGACTTAGGTGAACCATGGAGCCCTTATGTACTTATGAATCACCTATGTACTATGGTGTCTCTCATTGAAATAAACTGTTTGAGAAATGAATATAAAACCTTAAAATACTGCTGAATCTGACAAGATAGAACAAATATTTCATAACCAAAAGTTTCTCTAAGGTTATAAACAAAATATGACACAAGAATAATAAGATTTCCACATACCTGAAAGGCAGAATGAAGAAATTCCTTAGTGAAAAAAATACAGTGACTACAGCTTTGAATTGGATGCGACAAAGTGTGGTGCACTGCTTGGTCTCCTCTCTCACCCACGGTAGACTTTACCATTCTGCTGCGGGGTTAAGTTTCATAAAAATATGCAATCCTATTTTTGTAGGGGGGGTCTAAAAATATATACATATATAACAATATGTAAAAAAAGCTCAATCCATCCGAGCCATTAGGTGCTTATTCCCGGTTTCCATGGCGCAAGCAGATTAGAGTACATGACTCCCCTAGACGGGACGCCAGTCCATCACAGGTTAACTCCCCATCAGTGCTGATAGTCATTTTACAGCTGAGTGAACTGAAGCAAGTAGAGTTAAGTGCCTTGCTTAAGGAAACAATGCAGCGCTCGCGGCGGGAATCGGATCCATTATTTTTCGCATACGAGCATGACTCTGTGACCAATGAGCCACTGCACTCTGCAAGATATGTAAAAACAGCTAAATCCTTTAATACTCAGGCCATTAAAAGGTAAATCCTTTAATACTCAGGCCATTAAAAGGTAAATCCTTTAATACTCAGGCCATCAAAAGGTAAATCCTTTAATACTCAGGACATTAAAAGGTAAATCCTTTAATACTCAGGCCATTAAAAGGTAAATCCTTTAATACTCAGGCCATTAAAAGGTAAATCCTTTAATACTCAGGCCATTAAAAGGTAAATCCTTTAATACTCAGGACATTAAAAGGTAAATCTTTTAATACTCAGGCCATAAAAAGTTAAATCCTTTAATACTCAGGCCATTAAAAGGTGAATCCTTTAATACTCAGGCCATTAAAAGGTAAATCCTTTAATACTCAGGCCATAAAAAGGTAAATCCTTAATACTCAGGCCATAAAAAGGTAAATCTTTTAATACTCAGGCCATAAAAAGGTAAATCCTTTAATACTCAGGCCATAAAAAGGTAAATCCTTTAATACTCAGGCCATAATAAGGTAAATCTTTTAATACTCAGGCCATAAAAAAGTAAATCCTTTAATACTCAGGCCATCAAAAGGTAAATCCTTTAATACTCAGGACATTAAAAGGTAAATCCTTTAATACTCAGGCCATTAAAAGGTAAATCCTTTAATACTCAGGCCATTAAAAGGTAAATCCTTTAATACTCAGGCCATTAAAAGGTGAATCCTTTAATACTCAGGCCATTAAAAGGTAAATCCTTTAATACTTAGGCCATAAAAAGGTAAATCCTTAATACTCAGGCCATAAAAAGGTAAATTTTTTAATACTCAGGCCATAAAAAGGTAAATCTTTTAATACTCAGGCCATAAAAAGGTAAATCCTTTAATATTTAGGCCATAAAAAAGTAAATCCTTTAATACTCAGGCCATAAAAAGGTAAATCCTTAACACTCGGGCCATAAAAAGGTAAATCCTATAATACTCAGGCCATAAAAAAGTAAATCCTTTAATACTCAGGCCATAAAAAGGTGAATCCTTTAATACTCAGGCCATAAAAAGGTGAATCCTTTAATACTTGGGCCATAAAAAGCAAAATCCCTTAATACTCAGGCCATAAAAAGGGAAATCCTTTAATGCTCGGGCCATAAAAA
The DNA here is from genome assembly GCA_020152595.1 of Chiridota heheva. NCBI lineage: Eukaryota > Metazoa > Echinodermata > Holothuroidea > Apodida > Chiridotidae > Chiridota > Chiridota heheva. The sequence continues at coordinate 3,192,663 of JAIGNY010002171.1, forward strand.
GGGAAATCCTTTAATGCTTGGGCCATAAAAAGGGAAATCCTTTAATGCTTGGGCCATAAAAAGGGAAATCCTTTAATGCTTGGGCCATAAAAAGGGAAATCCTTTAATGCTTGGGCCATAAAAAGGGAAATCCTTTAATGCTTGGGCCATAAAGGCCCATCAGACCAGTGCTTATCTTGGGTTTCCTTGTTGTAATTGAATGAGAGCATATGACTCCCCAGTCCATCCCAGGTTAACTCCCAAACAGCGCTGGCTATAGCAACACGACCTGTATGTTGAAGCTGGTTTAGTGGGATGCCCTTCCTTACTATCACCTGCTTCTTCCTGGTGACAACCCTAATTACACCATGACAAATAAGTTGGCATTGTGAACTGATTTATATGATAAATGCAATCCTGGTATAAATTATCTTACAGCTGGGTACTTTTCATCTTGGTAAGGCATTGTTTGTTTCAAGATAATCGGTCAGTATAGGAAGGCATTTTGTCATAAGATTTCTGCATACCTTTTACATACTATAAAACATTACATTGTTATTATCTGGTCAGTTTAGGAAGGAATTTTGTTATAAAAGATTTCTACATACCTTTAACACACTATAAAACATTGTCATTAAAGACAAATAGAAAGATATGTGTAGGAATGTTGTTGTGTCAGTAGCAACAATTTGTATTTCAAGGGAGGTGTTATATCACCCTTAAATTGTTTTGTGATTATTTCAGCGTTTAGCAGCTGTGATGAGTGGTATGCTGAGAACTACACAGCATCTGGTTACTATCTGGTGAACTCAATCTCAACCTACTGCACGTTTGGCGCTGGTGGCAGTATTACCACAGGTACTAAGTTATATTTCAGTTTTTATAACATTATCAAAGATTTAAAACAGATATCTGGATATAGGATTTCAGAATGATATCTTGATATAGGATTTAAGAAAGATATCAAGATAAAGAATATAAGAAAGATATCTAAATATATATTTTTAGATATTAAATTGTCTTTGTGCTGATACTGTATAATGCTTAGTCTTTCAGCTGGAAAACTGCCGACACTAACTATCTTTCATCAAATGGACTATTCATGTATTCTTTGTTATAACTGTGTTCTCTTTTGGGAATTTATGATTTTATATTTACATTCTGTCAATTATCCTTTGCACAACTTAGAAATGAAACTTGTAATCGTAATTTCACTAATATGTTTACTTCTTGAATCAAGTTTGAATAATTTGATACCTGAATCAGCCACTATCTGTTAAAGTTTAATATCAAAGAATTTAAAAATAATAAATGAACATACATAAATAGAATGAAATTACATGTGTGACATTCATAGTTTTGATTAAAACCTTTCAAGGCTGATGGCATACTGTGACTATATTTGAAAAGACATTAGTAAAGGCATTGCTTAAAAATTTGGCCTGCAATTTCAAAGCAACAAATTTAACCACATCATTCAACATATTAACTTTGCATCTAACATTGAAGTATGAATAGGTCTAAGCTCAATAGTTCATGTCACCTTTCCCCAACAGCAAATACAAACAATGCCAGCATTGATTACAGTTACTACTTATATTACAAAGGATTGCCATTATATTTAGATGTGTGTCACTAAAAATACCATGTAACACCATGTAGTTGTTATGTTGAATGAGCATAGATATGGTGAAACTGTATACAGTTTTGTGGTTTGGGAAATAAAGAAATATATAACCTTTACTCCGACCGGCCATGCTCCATTTGAGGGCCGGTTGAGGTGTTCCTGGTTTTAAGCAGAGCCATTTCTAATGATAATTTGCAGTCAAAAACATTGATGGTCCATCATTTACAGGATAATGACAGGACATTAAAATCTAAACTTCCCAATACGTTCTCTGTCGTAAGCCCCACAAAACTTCAAAAGTGTCGTGGAGAAGATGAGGCAGGAAGGAAGAAAGGGGGGGAGGTCTGTTATTGCTCACAACAGAAGCAACAATCCAGCACAAGCAATTAGCTATTACACAAGGGATTTCCACACACTTTACTTCACTTTCCATGGTCATAATCTGACATTGATAGTAAACAAATTTCACTGCACCTTACCAACTTTAACACTCAACATAAGGACAAAAGTATTCCCCTGTGGTTAAAGTGTTCGCTTGAAGTAATAATTCAAATAGGGTGGTATTTAACAGTGAAGGTTTTCTTTGTTAATTGATGAGTAATTATAAGTTATGTTTTTGTCCAACCTTGTAGGCTTTAAGGATTTTTGGACTAAAAATCTATTGCAACAGATTTTCATCATGGAGGTGTACTCTCTGAATTATTTAATTGCTTTATTAATGTCTCTGAGTTATGAAATAAGCCACACCCATCATAGCAACGCGGTAACTAAGTGGGGCGAACAAAACTCAAATTCGCAATCGTGCATTACCAATGCATTGACATTTAGATGATCGCAAGTCCTGCCGCAAACTTTGATTTATTTATGGCATTTCTCCAAATCTTTAGAGATTTCAGCAAATGGGATAAACAAAATTCAGTTTGCTAACTTTTCTGGGTAACAGGAATCATATTTTCAAAGCCCGCAGCGGACCGTAAGCAAAATTTTTGTTCACCATTTTGCCGTCACTCAGTTTGTGTGTGCAGAAATATGTTTTGTACAGTAAATTGCATTGACTACACAAGCACGCGTCGCTTGTTAGCTGTACAGTACCAGTACTGAGTAGGATGTTTGCCCACTTAGTTATGCAGATTTTGTTGCCAGGAAAATTCGTGCCATGATTGGTTGAAAAAGCTGTCAATCATTCAACTCAGACAGGTTAATTGTTCCAAGTATGATATGCTTTGAATAACATCAGCTTGTCCAGCCCCATGATTTGAGACAATGAAAGTTCTGCCAAAGTATGATGAATATTAGTCATTTCAATGTTTACCTAAAGTTTGCAAGAAAATTTGTTAGTTTGCATTCACATTCCTCACTGCCAAACAAAATATTCATCAAATTCTTTTATTCAAAGCTTACTAAAGCAATCATAGTCTTTATTTTGTGTACTTATTTGCTCTATTTTTGTCAAATTATAGATTATACAAGTTGTACGCAATACAGCGATGCTGGATACACATCATCTGGTCTTTACTATGTGGACACAGATGGGAATGGGGGTAATAATCCCATTCAGGTCTACTGCGACTTTCACACAATTAGAAATGGAGCAATAATTACCCAGGTTGGTTATTATTTCACATTCCTTCCTCTGTTTTTTTAAATTAAAATAAGATTCATTAGTACTTTAATTCAACAGTCACAGCCTATATGAGCAACTTGTTGATTGTTGATTTAATTGGATAATTTGTTTATGTATTCAAGTTAAATGACATATTTTCAATTTACAGGTCAAGAAATGATTTTCTTACACCTTTTTGTCCTCTTTTGCAGAAATTAAACATGCATGCTTAGACACCCAAAATGATATTCTTTACATGTCCATAACAGGTATCACATGATTCAGGGAGCACCTACATCAATGAGGGTAGCGACACATACCAGGAAGCTGGTACTCACGTCATAACGGTGTCATATGACCCAGGAGTAACAGCAGGTATGTACTTATGTCATATTGGTGTTTTATGACCTAACAGGTATGCACTGATGTCATAGCAGTGTCATATGACCTAAGAGTAACAGCAGATATTTATGTCATAGCGGTGTCATATTACTCAGGAGTAACAGCAGGTATATACTTATGTCATAAAGGTATTTTATCACCCAACAGGTGTATGCTTGTGTTTTACATCCTATCTGTATCTTGCTTGAATTTGTTCATTTGATATTTCTTTGTAATAGATTGTGAGTACAGAATTATGTTCATGTAGTGTTGGAGAGTAAAATGCTACTTTTAAACAATTGGTTCGATTTGGGTTGAACTGTCTTTCTGTTGTTGACATTTGACGGCTGCTATCCTTGGAAATGGGTACAAAACTTAGTGGACATTTGTGCAGGCATCTGTCTTTCCATTTTTCCTTCGCCTGACCCCATTTGCACCCACCTTACCCTAACTCAGGGTAAGGTAGGACAGGTCCAGTTTCTCACTAAACTTGAGAACGATACTTTCATTCATACTTATTAAACCAGGTATTTTACCAGTTCTCGGTATGACAAAGATACAGTATACTGTAGCTTAAAGTATTGCTAACACAAATCTGTTTTGAAATGATTGTTTTAAATCATTGCCATGTTCCTTTTTTACCCCAATCAGGTGTCTGTGTATGCAAAGTGAACCACATAAATGCAAACACAGCAACTTACATATGATTTTATTTTGTCTTTAGCTGAAGTTGCTGAATTGGTAAGCACCCAAGACATTTGCCATCAATACATCCACTATTCATCTATTCGAGGACAGATGTGGGATGATGATGACCAGTATACATGGTGGACAGCACCAGATGGTACCCAAATGACCTACTGGGGTGGTGCTAACTCCGCAGGGTCAGCAGGGTGTCTTTGTGGTCAGCAGGGGACATGTAGGACATCGACAGATAAGTGCAATGTTGACTTTTCGACTAATGAAATTACCACAGCATTGACAGATGGTGGCTTTTTGCGTGACAAATCTACTCTTCCAGTTCATGAAGTCAAAGCAGGGGGTATTCAAAACGATGAAGAAGCTACAGTCAAACTGAAGGAGCTTGTTTGCATAGACTATGGTAAAAAATTAAATTCACAGCTTACCTACTGTAGTAAAAGAAAATAAATTACAACCATGAATGCAATATGGCAAAAAGCTGCCACAGGAGCCTAATTGGCCTTCTTTTGGAATGAAGAAAGGTTTTCTGTGTTAGAAATTGCTTAATATTATTATAGTATTTAATGATGCCAAAATAATCTGATGCATAACCTTGCTTAGGTATTCAATTTGACAATTTGAAAACATTGGACTTTTCAGTAATTTTGCAAAAAAAGAAAACTCCCTTCATCGTCTCAAAAAGTAATATCCATGCATTATTTAACTACTTTTACTCTTGGAATAATTGGTCGAGTCAATGAAATTTTATTAATTAATTGTCCATTTTGTTTTTAATTTTTTAAATAAAAAAAAAAACCCCTTTGATGCCAACTGTGTACGAACAAGTTGTTTCATGTAGTTAAGAGGTGTTTTAAGATGATCCTGGGGCTGGCTGGTACTTGATAGGAATCCTGAGCAGGTAAAGGCATTTCAGTCCAGCAGGTAAACCTTAAGTACCGCTTTTTTGGAAGTTTTATCTTGGAAAATTTTGTTTGAAAGCCACCTGCTTTATGAAGAATCTGGATTCATCAATGTTTGGGACAAAGGTTGCTATTTTACCCACTTCACAGTCAACTTTCTTTAATTACTTTGATGGTGAAAAATACTAATATTTGGCTGATTTTTGCTGTAAATCAAAAAATTAGGAAAATAATATGAAGCATTAGAAAATTCATAATTTGGTTGAATTAGCTGTAAAATGTAATAAATCCATGCAAATGATGTAATTTAGTAAAGACTCAAATTTGTTTTTAATCATTTAAAATTTTGGTTAGACTTTTGTCATCTGGATGTACTGTGTTTGTGAATTGAAACCATGAATCAAGAATGGTGCCAAGTTTAAGACTTTGTTTAATTTTCATTTTCTAAAATGGATTGTGCCTCCTATCTCTGAAATAATGTCACCTTTTAATCTTTGGCTTGCCTCAATGTTTGGCAGATTTAGTAAGCATGAAAGGTAGTGCACACCTATGTAAAATCTGCTCGACAATCACATACCTTTACGAAAATAACCCATTATATTGATGAGAGTACCCAAATTAAATTTTCTCTTTTTCCATGTTTATTTTGATACATTTGGAGAAAGAATAAAGAGAAGTAAATTTCTTTTCAGATGGCACACTACCAACATCTTGCTCTGGTGTTTCTAATGCTGGTTATTCCACGACTGGGAAATATTTGATCGACCCAGATGGCGTTGGCGGTGATAATCCAATTGTTGGTGAGTAATTTTCAATATTTTACAACCATGTTGTGTCCAATTATTTGACTGATTAGTAAGTATGTGTGTGACATACAGTAGTGAGGACTTAGCCCTGTGTGACATTCTTACCCATAATCTGGATTGGGAGAAGCTTTACTTTTAAGTTTAATCAAAGCCTGTAGAAGTGAGGTTTCATGAGAATATTAGGTTAGGCTGCCAATGATCATATTTCTAACAATACAACATTTGTTATTCATGTAGTGTGTGAGAATATTTCATAGTTTTTTTTCAAATCTGAAAATGAAGAATGATTTATATGCCATATCTTTATCCACAAAAGACCAAAGGATTAGTTCAATTTTGAGAAACTTTTGATTATTTTATTGAAGTCTTAAGAGTGAAAACTTATCAAAGTATCTTCAAAAGATTTACACCTTAATCATCAGGATGCTCTCATCTTTGAAGCACTTTTTGCTTCACTGGATTAATCCAAAGTGCATTTGAAAACTTCCTGTGTGGTTGTTGTTCCAGTTTGCAGGACTATAAAGAAATCCTTATTGTTGTTTTTATGAAATTTTATTGGAAGTGAAACGAGTCTGTGAATCATTGTACCACAATGATATCTACATACTCTGCATATATCAATTCAATATAATCTTCAGAGTTTGGTTATTCTTCATTCTCTTATGAAAGAATTCTACTGTGTACAGGATTTTTTATGGTTGGTTATTTTACCAAAGTTTGTAACGTCCCAACTGAAATATATACATCAAGACGACAATGACTGTTTTATCGTTGGAGGTTGTAAGTTGCACCTCTGCCTCAGCATGGTTCTGTATATCCACTTTGGCTGTGATAAGAAATGATTTTTTTTTTACATATTTTGATACGATAATTAAGTAAGAGTACATACCTCTGTGTTCACATCATGAATATTCATATTGCAATTCGTCCTCTTCACCGCCAGTGTATATACTAATTTGGATGTGTTTTTTCTTGCCTATTCAGTGATATGTGACTTTGATTCTCTGGTGAATGCCATAGTCACCAAGGTTGGTCATGAATACGAGGACTGGAGGACGGTGGCAGCCTATGGCGGTAATGGTGCTTGGGTGAAAGAAATCAATTACGATTATGCCGCCACCCTAGATCAGTTGGGGCTCATCGCGAGCACAGCTGATGGATGTAGGCAGGAATTTCAACTTGTATTGTATGAAGGTAATTAAGTACTTTCCGGGCTTGGAAACTTAAAAAAGAGATGTGATGCTGGTCGGTCTGTTGTTCAGAGCTAGTGAACATTGATCATCCTTTTTGCCTGAACCTCAATGACACAGGTCCTAAATGCATATGAATGTTCTTTCATTAAAAGGTTTTATTTGAAAAAATTGAGAACAAATTGTGCAATATTTGCACTATGTTGAGAAAGAATTTTCTTTTACCCTCAATGAAAAATATGATAAACAGCTTCAATTGTCAATAAAAATGCATTTCCCTTCCTTATAATGATAAATGTGTCCTCAATTATTTTCTTTTACAACTTGGTCTTGTGATGGCAGAGACTGCTATGTCATGCGTATACATTTGAATATTGGTGCAAATGCTTTATTGGCTACTTGAGATATGGGTTTATTGATGTAGTGGATGCCATCACATGGTATACTGTTTGTTGTTAACCTCTTCTTGGGAGTTTTCAAATTATTGATATACATAATGAATAATTCATTCTCCAAAACAATAGGTGCATGTACATGGTTACCATTTGCTATATTTGGATATCAAAGTTGGTAAAAAACTGGTTACTAATTATTGATTTTTTAAAACAAAACAAAGAATCACATTCAGTTGTTGTTGTTATGGAATGGTTTGTCACTCTGGATGTGGAAAGATCTATGTCATGAATATTATGAGAGTAGCTTGGTGGTTTTATCGTGCCATTAAAATATTTTTCCTCCTTTAACATCACATGTGAATTGTTTTTACCTAATCAAGGGTTGGAAATTGGTGTAATTTTGCATGTATTTTATACCTAGTTACAATTTTTTCACCAATCTAAAATGCATATAATTTGATACTTTAGGCAAAATAGAGGAAATCTGTATAAAGAATAAATGGGTAACAAGATATTGAAATTAAAAGTTATTAAGAAACTTCCACTAAAAAACATATTTCTTTATTTAGGCACAACTGTCACACCTGGAACCAAATCTTGGTGGAACAATCGTAATTTTGTCAAGAAGACTTATTTTGGTGGTGCAGATGATGGCTCTACTTGTATTTGTGGGCTGTATGGGCAGTGCTATGATTCTCATGATGTGTGTAACAGTGATGCTGCTCAGAGTGTTATGATGGAGGATGGTGGGTGGATCACCAACCGTGATGATTTACCGATCGCTCAGCTTCATCTGGGCGATAATGGTGGTGTAAAATATTTAGAGTTCAAGCTGGGACAACTGCAGTGCTCTGAATTAAGTGAGTACATTGGGAGAGTATTTATATGTAACAAAAATCATGATTTTACTTCAAATGTTGAAAAATAAATGATAATACCACTATCTGCTTCTTGGTGCACTTAAGGATTATAGCAAGTTATTTAATACAAATATTTTAATCTGCAAGCAAATTTGTGAGTTTCTGAAGATTGGACATTGCTTTTCCTACTGATGCTCAGATTAAGATTTCACATATCGGAACGAGACTAACAGTCTAGTAATTCCTTTGTCCTTGAATAAAGGTTCTTTGTAAAAATTCATATGAACATAACATATACTATAGATTAAAATTCATAGCTATAGGATCTATTGTGGTATTCCCATCCTAACACATCACAATTTTTCTGTAAATACTCATGAATTAGAATAAATTTTGTATGAATTGAGTCGTATTTGTTTAATTTCCATGAGTATTTGTGCTGTCTTTGGGGACTGCGGGTGGATATATCCGCCGAGCGCAATCGCGCCCTTCACACTGCAAGCTGATGTATCCGCTGATTTGACTTAAGCTATTACTGCACTACCCTGCACTGTCTACAGATTCGTAAACAAGCCAAATTGTTAAATGAACTGATTCTGTAAATTGCAAGGGAGGTTGCATTTAAAAAAATTGAGAATTTTTGGAATGAAAAAAGGAAAATGTGTACTGCTGAGGAAGCATTTTTGTGGATCGAGATAGTGATGATGAGGATTTTCAAAGAGATATTCTGATCAGAATCATCGGAAAGTTATAGTGATTTAGTATTAAAGTAAAACTAACACTAATGTTAGGATTAGGTCTATAGGTAAATGATAGATACTTAGACTTAGGCCTGGACAGGAACAAGAGTAAATGCCTGGAAGAATGGGTAGTGTATTCACGATCTGTGTAATGATATACAAGTACTGTACATGCACATGTACAGTACTAGGTATATTTGTGTAATTGAGCCCTAGTGGGTATCATGAAATGTATAATAACGGGATATATAAGAAAAAGATACTCAAATCTTATGTCATTGTAAAGATAATTTATTTCGCATATTTTTTACACAGAAAGTTAGTAAGTTATATCAACAACCAAGTTTTTACAAATGGTTGAACAAAAGTGGTAAAATGATTAAATATTGGCTAAATTTTCATAATTTCCATTTTTAATTAAATTATTCTTACTATGGATATATAATATTAGATTGAGTTATTTCATGTATCATTTGAAAGAGCTTTGTGTGCAACAATTTTTCATAAAGTACTTCCAACTTGCTGTAATTTTATTTTAGAAATGTAGTTTTCAAATTTTATTTTTCTCTAAAAGAATCCAGTCCTCAACGGAATGATTCCAAAATTATATTCAGTCCCCAAAGGGTTAATGGATTCTATTCAAGACAATCAGGCTGGAATTACTCATTCCTAACTTTCTATTTCTTCATTGTTGTTTATCCTCTCTTACTTTAAATCAACTCATTGGCAGTCCAGAACTTTCATTTGTAGTTCAATTTTTCTTTCTTTTTTCAGCATCAAGTGTGCAAAAGAGTTGCTATGACTACAAACAAAATGGTGACTCAGGTAACGGCGCTTATGTGATTGATCCAGATGGCACAGGTGGAAATGACCCTTTTTTTGGTAAGCATGGATTGTCTGCTTTATATATGTTGCCTCTCAGGAAGTTTATTACAAATCTCTCTTCGATTTGTGTCTCTATTTATATGTTTCATGTGATGAGAGTTTGATAATTGTACATGGCTGTTATTGGTGTTGCATTTTGCCATTTAATTTGACAAATTGATTTGATAAACAGTTTGTACTTTTTGTGTTGCAGAGAAAGTAAAAAGAAGCACAGGTAGAAGCTTTGCCAAATTAATTATTAATTACAAACAGTTTGACATCTGTTTTTCACTGTATGCCAGATAAACTAAATTAGATGGGAAGTGACGTTTTGCCAAATAATTGGTATTGAAATCTGAACTGCCATAGTCTCTGAAACCAATTAAACACATGCTTTATTTTCGTAAAGGATATTGGTACGACTGTATGTGAACCAACATAAGAATAACTTAATTGGTGTTGGTTTTAATTTTTTGTACATCATCAATGTTTTCTGCAAGATATTAATTCTTTTTAAGTTAAATGACTTTTTAGATTCGTAATAGTTGTCAAAGTAAAATATAGTTGAACTGTGTCATGTTTAGTGTGTAGGCTATCTTGAGTGTTTCTCTGTAATTTCATACTTTGATGGCTAATTGGAATGTCATTTTCATGTTTTGGATAAGTCAAGTGTTCCAACATCTTATTTGTTAATAAATAAGAAGGAACAAAATAGTGCACTAAGTGTTCAAAGTGGAATTTTCTTCAAAGTACATATCCAAGTTTGAATTTCTTTCATGTTTGTGTAGACATGACATAATATCACATCTTCTTTTTCCTCTAGTCTTTGGCTCACAGCCATTGGATATGTCAGGGGTAACTAAAACCAGGTCTAGTGAAGTAGTTGTGACATATGAAATTGGTATTAATTTTCAATGATTTGCATTAACAGTTGCATGAGGGTGTGTAACATTTTTTTACAGTAGACTTTCCACACCATTCATTTTCACACAAACTTTACTTATGACTTAAACAGTCAGTATCTGATAAATGGAAATTAGTCTCTTCACAGTTTGTATTTGCCCTCTATCATACATGACCACTGAACTAAGTCTAAAAATATTACTGAATTTTCCACACTTTTTTCAGTAACCGATGTCTTTAACACACATATTAACCATATGTATATATGAGTGTATTTTTTACTTAACTAATATTGTTTTGACTCTTTATTTCATCATCAGTGCACTGTACCCTGGATTACAACTCAACCCACTCACTAATGATTCTAAGCCATGACAGTGAAAATGAGACATCTGTCACTGAACATTCATCAGCTGGAGAATTCATGAAGCAAATCAACTACGATGGAATGAGCTATGATCAGCTCCAGTCCTTATTTGATTATGATCCCTGGAGTGTATCTGTGTCGTGTACTCAGAGTATCAGATATGACTGTTACAGTAAGCACTTAATCTGTATCATGTACTCAGAGTATCAGATATGACTGTTACAGTAAGCACTTAATCTGTGTCATGTACTCAGAGTATCAGATATGACTGTTACAGTAAGCACTTAATCTGTATCATGTACTCAGAGTATCAGATATGACTGTTACAGTAAGCACTTAATCTGTGTCATGTACTCAGAGTATCAGATATGACTGTTACAGTAAGCACTTAATCTGTGTCATGTACTCAGAGTATCAGATATGACTGTTACAGTAAGCACTTATGAAGCAGCTCTAACAATTGGCTTAACATTATAGCTTCTACACTGTAGTCATTTTCAACCAAATGTAAAATATCTTTAAAACCCTATTTCTCAAGTGGGACTGTTTCTGCGCAGTTCTGTTCATATTTTAGTGTAGCTATTATACATGTTAGACATATTTTGGGGTTGTCAAGTTAGTTGAATTATCTACAGTTGAATCATGATGACCCATCTGGTGCTTATCCCCAGTTTCTGTGGCATAATTGGATGAGAGCACATGGTTTCCATGGGTAGGACGCCAGTCCATTGCACATTAAGTTCCCAATAGTGTTGGTGCTTATTTGCTGCTGGGTGGACTGGAGTAAAAGTGTCTTGCTCAAGGACACAGTGCAACTCTCGTGACTTGAGTCAAACTGCATGCCTCTTACCATGAGTCGAACTACATGCCTTTCACCATGAGTCGAACTGCATGCCTTTCACCATGAGTCTAACTGCATGCCTTTCACATATGAGCATGACCTCTGAACATGTAGAATCTATGTAATGATACTTAAGGTTCAATGATTTTCTAAGCATATAATGGTGTTATACCACTTGATACTATCCCTTTTGACCTTTGTATTTAGGTTGTGCTGTGTTAATACTGCAAGGTGTGATTACTTTATGCTAATGCTCCGAAAGTCCTATTCCTATTCTCAGCCTAAATATAAAATTACAAACTGAACTAATAAAGATTCTTTTTGAGGTTTTTTATATTCTTCATCTGTCATTTTCCCTCCAGATTCCAGATTGTTGAAGGATGGTTATTCTTGGTGGGTGTCAAGAAATGGAACCATCATGACTTACTGGGGTGGAGCTGACCAGTCCGCCGGGTATTGTGCTTGTGGTCTGACAAGTAGCTGTACTAGTAAGAAATTATTTATCTTAGGTCTTTAGAGGAATATTCTGGTGAAGTTGCATTTTCATATATGATAGAGGACTATTAAAGGAGCATGCCCAAAAGTTTCTCTTTAAGCCAACCCACACATGACACCTTAGTTAATCCTGAAAACTCAGGTATTATAACAATTACCAACCAGACTTCCTGTTCAGTGTATTGTGTTTCCACTCAAAACAATGATTATTTATCTGCCATTCCCATGCACATCACAGCCAAGTAGCCCAAGGTTATTTGTGTGTATAAGATTTTAGAAGCCAGTGCTGAGTAATCAGGGCTTTTATTGTGATTAAAATTACTCATTCGTGTTAAGTGTTTTAGTGGGAGGAATTTTTTCGCAAACTTAAAAATAGTTGTGTATTATATGCTGAAGGTGATCTGTGCATTAACTGTGAATGATTGTTGGACCATTTTCTATGGAAAGATATTGCTTCATGAACAATTTGGTGTAAAAATCATGTTCATATCTTTGCATTTTGCAAGATTGTGTGAGAGTGTTCAAAAGTGACCTCGCAGTGTAAAATGTCAAAAAGACAGATTCAAGAATTTTTATGTATTTCTATAAAACAAAAACAAAAATGTTCCTTTTACTTAGAGCCTAAGGTTCATGAGTAGATGGGCAAAGCATCTTCTTATAAAGTGTATGTTGTACCCCATCTCAATAAAGAAATCAAAAATGGTTCTAGTAATTTAGGAAGGTGAAATTAATTTTCAAAGAAATACACAGAAATTGTCTTGGATTTGCATTTATGATATCACACTGTAGACTGTGAGGTCACTTTTCAACACACAGCCCAATCTTGAAATGCCTGAACTCCTAAACAGAAGAAGATGTCGACATGGCTTTGCACCAATTTGTTTCTTTATAGTCCTAGCTCTATCAAATGTGTGAAAATAAAAATTCAGAGGAATATTTCTTTAAACACAGAGCACTGTCTTATCTGGTCTAAGGACCTATCAGTTCAGCAAGAATAGTAGTTCTACTGACCGGTTTGATGAATATGCATCATGCTTCATATCTAACTTGTTCCCCACATTTCCTGCTTCTGAATCGAACATTTGCCATTAGTAGAAATTACATTACTCTCACTGTTCTTTAGAAGAATATGTGATGATTTTAAAATATGTTGCGCCTACCTGAAGCATGAAGAATTTATTTGTGTGGAGTAGGAAGGGAATTTGATGATGACAAAGTCATACATTATGAGATTGACGTTGTGAATTCTGTCCAGCCAGCAGAGTATAACTTATAGGTACAAAGTTTGAAAAATTTAAAACCATATAGTTCCAGGTTGCATGACCTTGCCTTTCTCTTACTACACCACATAATTTGTAGATACTATCAGCTAGAACTCAAAACCTAAATTAACTCTTCATGGTATGTGTAGAGGTAACATCGGCTAATCCAGTTAACAATCAAGAAAGAAGAAAAACTGTCATTAAAACTTACCAATTCACAGCTCTCTGCAATATTAGGAATTATATGCAAATTTGTGACATATCGCGTATGGCCTTAATATTCACTTTACACATTGGAGAGCTTCCTTCAAGTATGATGCTCTTTGTAGTAGTCAGTCAAGCAAATCATTTTTAGTTACTCAGCAGCAAAGAAAGCTTTGCCTCTGTAAACACTTTGGTCATTCCTTAAATTGCATCTCTTAAAAATCTAAAAATGTCTTTTCCTTTGATTGCTTAACAGACGGTGAGAATTGTAACTGCGATGCTCAGCAGTCATCTTGGGATGCAGATGAGGGCGACTTTGAGGATCCATTTTCAGAAGTTCTTCCTGTGATGCAGCTCAGGATTGGAGACACTGGAAGCACAGGTGTATCTGAGGGTGCTTTTACTTTAGGAAAACTTTATTGTTACATAGGGCCTGGTGAGTATGTAAGGTAGTCTGTAATGACCAGGTGAAAATGAGCAATGATACAACACTTGAATGAATCACAAGACGAAAGTTATGACAAAAAGTCTAAATTGCTGCCGCAGCTCAATTTCTTGTTGGCATGTTTTCTGGTTGCAGCGAATGAAGCATAGGGAAGGCGCTAACATTTTGTTTCTTGAGTTTGTACATGTATCTGCAGGTTTTGAAGAGAGCAGGGGAAGAAAAAAACACCTTGAATAATGGCTGAATGTGAACAGGGATGTTGACAGGCTTATTAGCAGGAAGAATGTGTCAGTTTTACAGAAGACAGAGTAAGTTTGTTATTAAGGAAGTTATTTCATTATTTCCCTGAAAGAGGAGTAAAATGTTGAAACCTATCCTATCTTAGGTGCCTCCTGGAACAAAGTGAACTGTTAACAGCCCATCAGCAAAGTTAATCCTGCTATTAGGCTATTTGAGCTTAAGAGCTCTTCCAAATTCACCACAAGTGACTGGTATTAGAAGCTTACATTATAGGAAGTGATGTTGCAGACTCTATTCTCAGTCTATGCATTCAGTGTATATCTCTCTCCATGCAGTTATGAAATAAGCAGAATTTCAAATTATGATTTTTGGAAAAGTGTGAACTACGATAAACAATTTTTTGTTTAATTGTTTGTATTGTATGAAAAATAATTCAATAAGTTTGTCTTAAAAAGTTTACTGAAAATGAGACTGATGTCACTTCCTGGTATGTAGGCTGCTTACACCAGCCATTTCTAAAGAAATTCAAAAACCACTATAGACACAGTTTGAAGAAGATTATTTTGTAGTACTTTTTTATTCTTATTATCTTCCTATCTGTCATACACATAGATGATCCTTCAGCTTATCTGTCATTTTGCCTCTAATTGAAATTGAGTTTAACTTAATGGGATCATTGTTTGTAGATCTAGATAAGTCTTGAGTAATAAATTGGGTAAGGCATGTGTTGCTGGTTGAGATGTATGATTGGACCATTAAACTATATGAGAGCTTTATAAGATGCAGTGCAAAGGGTCATTGGCCACAATTGGTGAGCAACTTTAGTTTCAAATAAATTCAGTATATTTGTTGTTTCAAGTGAATTCAGGTATGATTTTTGTATATATTAAGCAATTCACAGAACTTTGATCGGTCATAACTCCAAAAACAAAATCTCTTCTTTTTTTTACAAATGTAAAAAGCTGACTGCATGCTCTACTCAAGAAATTTGTTTACTTTTACATATATTGCTAAATATCACCAATAAAATAACTTTATGTTGTTTTAGGTGTTTTTGACATTTGTAATAGATTTATTATAAATATTTAGTAATTATTCAAAACTTTGTCATTTCTGCAGGATGTGATTGGAATATATTAAAATGAACTGACAACATCAGCTGCTGGAAGAAATGAGCTTCATTTTGGAGGTTTGTTGCTTTAGATTGTTGGTGCAATAAGTTAGCTGGTCAATAAAAAATAGAATTATTAATGGCAAAAGGTTGGCTGAAGATTTGCTTTTCAAACTCTTATCTCCGTTTCTTATTTGAACTACAAAATTAAAAAATATTGGGTGATATTGATGAAATTTGATGATCTTTTGCTTTTTTTTTTGGAAAATTATTCACATTTTTTCCAATGTAGTGGTTATTTTTACATTGCACCCGACCTATCTCCATATTACCCATAAACAGCTTTATAACAAATTATTTGGTAAGGTGGCATGTGGTTGTGTGCATGGATAAACATAAAAGAAATTCATAATGTCATCACTTTACCATTTAAGAAATAGATTTGTAAAGTAATCACAATTTTTGACAGCAACCGCTGATTAAATGCAGTTGTTAAAAAGTAAATTAGACAAAGCTCCCATCATGACTGGCAATATAGTCTACATTGGCATCACATATATTTGTTATTCAACTTAGAAGGACTCTGATGCACACAATAGTTGACACAACAGCTATCTAAAAAGCTGAATACTCATTGACACATTGCAAGTTTGCCATATGCAGCCATTTTCAACCAAACTTGCAAATGTGTGATCATAAAAGAAATGAATCTCAATAGGTAGAAGTTCACTTTGTTTACATTAGAAGTATATGGATAGTAACAACACAATGAGCTTAAATTGTTTACAATTTGCTAAAAACCATGAACACAGTAAAAAGTCATATCAAAATCTGTTAAAAATGATTTAACAGCATTTTAAGATACCAAATTAGCCCAATATTTTGTGACCTCAGAATAGTACAACTAGAAAATTTCTCATGTTTATTGTTTTTGGTCCTTCCCCCAAATATTTTGAATGGGAGAAGTTGGCGATAGTAAGCAGGAAATTAGATATAGATATAATCTTGACCCAGATTTAGCAGTGGAATGAATTTGGGAAGCTTTGATATTTAAAATTTGGGAAAGGAATTTAAAGAAATACAGTACATTACAAAATTGTAGCTGTATTTCCTTTCATACATTATCACTTTTGCACATGCTGAAATTTCTTTTTACAAATTTTGATTTGTCGTAACGTAAAAACTAACGTACTATTATGAATGTTTAAAGCCCGTTCTGCTCAGATTATAATGCTCTTTCATCTACAAAAACAAATACCTTTTTACAAATGGACATTGTACTAAATGATTTATAGACTTTGGCACTATTGCATGACAAATGTTTAATTTTTTAACAGCAAATACGTAATCTGCACAAAGAACTTCCATCATCCATCTGGATGATAAGTGTTTTTGCACTTTTGAACAATGATGAAGTATTTCTATTTTTTAAACATTTCTCTGCAGGGTTTTTTAGGAGGTTACTATCAGGTTTGCAGAATTTGGTTTCACATAATTCTCTGAAGATAATTGAAATGGATGAAAGTGGAGGACGCAACAATTATGTAAAGACCGTTTTTAAGTCCAGTGGATTTCTTAGAGCAAGAATGGTCATCATGTTTGTTGAAAACAGAAAGTAAAATATTGTGTAATGGACATTATCATACATTAGCAGCAAGGTCTATAAATTTACCCAACAGAATAGGGTTGATACTAAAAACAACATTTGAAAGAGACTGAAACCTAAGTTTTGACAGCAAAGACCAGCAGCGGAGGAAGGTCATAGCATAGAATATGTGCACTGACATCATCCACGTACAGTCCAGGAAATCACCCAATCACTGGTCAATGAATAGTACCCAAACAAAGAGCGCACAGCAAAATACGCTCTTGGTTTGGCTCTACATGTTGGCATCTTTCATATCAAAACTGAACAAGCTGAAATAAAAAACATTCATTTCTGGTTCTTTTGCATTTAAAGAATGACTGATTTTTTTCTTTTTGAAAGTGCTTTTCACTTTGCAAATAAGCATACTTTGTGTACAGTGGGCATTGCATTAAACTTACTTGTGGTACCCAGCTGATGTGTGTATCACATGCACATACTCTATTAAATTCATTCCCCTTTTGCCGCCCATGGAGTTATAGGTATCCCAAACCACAGTGCTTTTTTGAAAGTCTAAAATTAAAGTTCACAGCTCAGCAACACCTAAAAGAAATGACTGCCTCCCCTATTATGGTAATTATTGTTTGTTACAATGGGGTAATCATGTACTTGACTGGAATGTAGTTAAATATGGAATAAAAGGTGATGTGTTCTAACGAAAAAGTAACCTGTTTATATTTACATTGAATTTTACCTGTTGTTTATGGTTCCCAAAATTTTACATTCCCGGTGCATAGGCGGGGCCAAATTCTCCTCCTGCTACGTGATAATTCTGCCTGTGTGTTAAAAGAATTCTCAAAATGTTTCTTGCCAGGAACAGATTTTAGGTGCAGCAAGGTATGTACTCCCAGATGCAATTTTGCTTTTTTGTCATTGTACATGTAGCAAATACAAACATGCATTTCACTTTAAAGATGTGACCTTTTAATTGATAAATGATCGTTGCTATCGTTTACTGTTTCAAAAAAGTGTCTTTCAGTTAAACAAAATACCATTAAAAAATTATTTCTAACCACTCACTAGATTGTCCCGATTCTTGTATGGCTGTGGAAATGTAGCACATACTCCAGCCAGACATATACTTTAACTTGAATGTTAAATTATTCAATGTAAAAATGGTGGTTATGCATGGTAGTGTTTCAAACAATTTTCTATAGATTGGCATTAATTCAAGTTTTTTGATGCAATAAATGTGCAGAGATCTTCTTCTTCAAGTTTTTCACTGGAGTTGTTATCGCGAGTAGTTTTTTTGGGGGTGACTTTTTACTTGAGGTTTGTCACTGCTCAGTTTGTACTATACACCCTTTGTTGTCACATTCTGTCACATTTAGTGCCATAAGTTTTCCTGAATATTCATAGGAGTAGAATATACAAAATTTGCTGGAGGAAATCCTCTTATCCACCAAAGTCCTAATGCAGGCATCAACATAAATGTCATCCCTCACCGCTACTCAAGCACCAGCACTAAGCACCAGCAAGGTTGTCATTAGAACCCAAGACCTTGCCTACATTAGACCATGACACACAAACTGAACTTTCAAACCAAAGTGTCACACTCATCATCAAGAGAGGGCACCCCAACCACCACCAACACCATATTTCTGACCTTTGGCACACCAACCCTTCCCACCCGCAGGCTTGCTGGTTATCTTAAAATCATGGTCATGCCCCACATTCCCAACCCTCTCCTTTGCCACAATTGCCAGTAGTATGGACATGAAAAACACTCCTGCCCTCCCCCACTGCTCTGCAATAACTGTAACAGGACTCTTAACAGTCAGTCACATCCTCATAGACTGCCCCCCCTCCCTAGAGCTTCCCACAACCCCTTTAATTCCATTGCCAAACTCTTCCGCACACACCCTCCCTCCACAAAGATAATAATATCCTCTTCTTCCTACATGATCACACCAAGTACTCCTTCCCTACCATGTACCTTGTGCACTCCACACCATCTCTTCAATCTTTTTTCACCTCTGATATAATGATACTGTCAGCCGCAGCTGTGGAAAATCTTGTGAGACTCGTACATGGAACCTCCATCATCTTAGTCACGTGCTCAACTAAGCCACTTGTCTCCTAAATTACTGAATCACCTGTCTCAGTGGTTGTCATGAATCTTTTATTTCCCATGGGGTCAAGATCCACGGTTTTGGCTTGTGTAAATTTATAGCATTGTTTTCAGTCGTTTTTTGTTCCGATGCAATAGCATCAGGAACCTATGATCGCATGTGTTTGTGATGGCCAGCTCGTAAACGTGATATCTCAAGAACGGTACTCTGGATTAATGTCATATATGGAACACAGATAACCCATGGTCCGTAGATGTGCCCTATTGTTTTTGACGGTGATGTCTTGCATATTAATGAGTAGGCGGGGCTTAATGTAAAAATCTGGAAATGCTCATATTTTAATAATTGCATGTCTGTTTTGTTTCATATTTGGTAGAATTATGTTAGCTGGTTTGTATATGTTCATTGTGTAAAAGTGTTGAATTTAATTAACATGGATAGTGAGCAGGGCTTAATATGATTTTGCTGGAAAGAGCTTATGGAACAGTAAAGTGGATTCATGTCATATGTGGTACACAGATAGCCCATGGTCCATCGATGTGCCCTATTGTTTTTGGTGGTGATGAAATGTATATTAATGAGTCGGTGGGGCTTAATGTGAAATTTTTGAAGGTTCATATTTTAACAAGCGCATGTCTGGTTTGTCTAATATTTAGTATTTACTTCAAGTTATACCTTACCTTCCATGCTATATATATGCAATCTGGTCACATGACCTGATTCTAATGTACTTCTAACCGACCTTAAAAACGTAGTTACCAGCCAGCCCTGACCTCCATATAGCCTCTACTATCCATCACTCTTTTTCAAAGCGTTGTTTTCACAACATTGCTGGAACTGGTCAAATTTTCTTTGATAAATTTAACCTTTTTTCTAAGAATTTTCTCCTTTGCAGCTTCTACCAGGCAGGTTTTTACGCTGCTCTATCTTATCCGGTTCGCCTTTTCAAGTCTTCTGAGGTAAGACGAGGTAGCCATGGGTCCGGGATTTCTTCGGTCCGACTTACAGGACTTTTCCGTGTAGCCTACACTTAGGATAGAGATTTTTGTCTCCATCCGTACAAAGCGGGTGGCTAGTTCGTGAGAGTCCCACTCTCCCGGTGAGTGTTTTTAGGCCCTAGAGCACCAAGTGTGCCTGTCTAGTGGACCTCTTGCCCCTTGGTGTAAGTGTTTTTCACCCTCCGCCCCGCCTTTCCAGGAAGAGAGCCTAGCATTGTATTTACATGTTAGGATATCTTCAGTACAGGGGTTCTCGTATGCATTTGGCCAATTTCTTCAATCGATGTTGGCGCATGCGCATTGGGTCGACGTCACCACAGAGTGTTCGAGAAGTCGGCTTCTTAAAGCTCCAAGGAGCTACAGTTGTTACAAGAAAGCCTATTTTATTTTTAACGTTAGAATTAAGACAAAGAATTAAGACAAAAGTTTTTAATTTTCAAGCTTGAATTTTTGGGCGTTGGAGAGACCGGAAGGGGGTCTCTCCAAAGTCCTATTTACAAAAGATCTAATCTTTTCTTTTTATCTCCACAGACGCCAAGTTACTCAGTGGTTCGTATTTTCCACGCTACCCTACGATAATAAATGTTTTACGTTTTATGCTTTTTTCTTGGGTTCTAAAAATTTGCAGATCGAGATTTTTCTGTTAAATATTTTTCGATTTACTAAGTTGCTATGCCTTGTCTCTCTAAAAGCGTGATCGAAGGATCATAGGTACATCCCCCGTAGGGGCGTTTTGGCGTATTTGTATATGTATGCATTTATATATGTATATCTTTCTTTTTCAGAAAATATAAATCAATTAGTCTCAAAGCTTCTACTAATGCTACGGCCACCTTCTCGATAGATTACTGAATTCGGAAGGCCTGTGTTTGTAGTTTACTGTGTTAACTTTTTCCTGATTAACGCCCTGGAGGCCGGCCTATGACTCATAGATTACTGAGTCAGTAGTGCCACGGGTGCGGTCTATCAGACGTAAGCTACCTGAATCTATATATTGATAAGGTAAATGGCATCCTAAAGAAGACGTCAATTAGAATATAAACCACTTTAAAGAAGCGCCCCCTCTCTCTGGATAGAATACTGAATTGGGGAGCGGTTCCTATTTTGAGTGAAATAAACCCTTTGTATACCGCTGTGGTCTACGGCTACGCGATAGGGACAGGTAGGGCCACATAAAGGCGACGCCCAAAGAGGTGATATGTGAGTCACAAGTGATTTCACGGGTCCTTTCTGGTCCGTACGGCTCAGGTGATTGGATACATACGGCTCCACGGCCCGTGTTCACGGGTCCCAGACGGCTCCGTACGGGTCCATTGGATGGTTTCATATGGCTCCACGGTCCTTGTTTATGGCTCCCTTGGTCCATTAAACAGTTTCATACGGCTCCACGACCCGTGTTTACAGGTCCGTACGGGTCCATTGGATGGTTCCATACGGCACCACGGCCCGTGTTTACGACGGCTCGGGTGATTGGTTCCGTACTGACTGCTCCATAGTTTTGTAACGGAATATAGTACACCGAACCCGGAAATACACCCACTAGCTACGAAGCTACGTGGTCAGGTGACAAATGACAACCTTCGCAAGAAGTATAGCACCATGAGAGCTATTTTCTTCTTGGTCCCGTAGCCATTAGCTACGCAGTTCCAGGGCCGTGTGAACGCCATTAATAAGATTGTCAGCGTTGAATGTCACAGTTCCGCAATTATTTTCACCAGTATCATGGACACAGGTCCCCTAGTGTCGGTGTGTTACGCACCCAAGATGTCCTGCGATGCATAGCATGCAAAAGCTTCTCTAGACCATACAGCTCCGGTGAACGGGTCCGTACGGCTTCAGAGTTTTGTAATGAGATAACGTATACCGTACGGGGAACCCGGAAATAGACCTGCTAGCTAAGAAGCTACGTGGTCAGGTGATAAGTGACAATCTTTACGAGAAGTATAGCATCACGAGAGCTACTTTTTCTTGTCTCTGTAGCCATTAGCTACACAGTTCCACAGCCGTGTGAACTGCCTCAGTAAAATTTTCTGCGTTGAACGTTACAGTTCTGCAATAAAACCAGTAAACGGGTCCGTATGGTTCCAGAGTTTTGTATTGGATACTGTATACCGTACGGGAAACCTGGAAATAGACCCGCTAGCTAAGAAGCTACGTGGTCAAGTGATAAGTGACAATCTTCACGAGAAGTATAGTATCAGGAGAGCTATTTCTTCTCGCTTCTGTAGCCATTAGCTACGCAGTTCCGCGACGTGCAAACTGCCTCAGTAAGATTTTCCGCGTTGAGCGTTAGTTCCGCAATATTTTTATCTATATCATGGACACGGAGGACAGGTCTCTGAGTGTCGGTGCGTTACGCGCCTTAGACGTCCCGCAATGCGTAGCGTGTAAACACTTTAAGTTATGATCCTTTGATATCGAAAGAACAAACCCGTGTACACTGCTGTGGACCACGGTTCAGCAAAAGGATCGGTAGGCCCACAAGAAGCGGCGCTTTAAGGGGTTATACGTAAGTTAGCAATTTTTTTCATTGTAGAGCCATTGTATTACTTTCACGGGTCCATTTGGGCTGGTACGGCTCCGGTGATTGGTTCCATACGGCCCCGCGGCTTGTTTCCACGGCCCCGTAAGGGTCCGTAACACAGCCCTGCGGCTCCGTACGGGTCATGGGACGGCTCTGTACAGAAAGAAGAGAAAAACATTCGGGTCCATACGGCTACGGTGATCGGTTCCATACGGCCCCACGACTTGTTTCCAGGGCCCCGTAAGGGTCCATAACACAGCTCTATGGCTCCGTACGGGTCATGGGACAGCCCAGTATGGGTCCGTACAGTTTCGTAATCAACAACTTTTTCATAATCGGCGTTTGGGTTTTTTGGTTTCATAGTTTTGGTTTCCGTATGGTCAGGTGATAAGTAACAATCTTCACAAGGAGTGTAGCATTACGAGAGCTATTTTCTTCTTGTTACCGTAGCCATTAGCTACACAGTTCCATGTCTTAGTAAGATTTCCACATTGAACGTCACGGTTCTGCAAAAATTTTCACCAGTATCATCAGGTTAGTACATTACACTCAGGAAGCTTAGTGGTTAGGAAGGGTGATTAGAAAACCATCTCCACAAAAGGCATAGCATCACGAGAGCTATTTTCTTTGTGTTACGTAGTTCCACGACCGTTCGAGCTACACTGAATATAATTTTTGCGTCGAATGTGACGTTCCGCTCAAATTATAAAGATAGTTACACGGTTTTATGTACAATGTACGGTAAACCCGGGAGTACCACAACTTTACGGACTTTCTGAACGGCTCCGTACTGGTCCCTATGGCTCCAAGACATAAGTTCACGAGTCCGGGACACGGCTTTACAGGTCCATACAGTTCCGTAGCTACATGGCTCTAGTGAACGGGCTGCTACGGCCCCACAGGACTTACACGGGATAACGTACAGCGTACGATAAACCCGGATAACAGAGCTTTGGGATTATGCGACCGATAGCCGCGTGCTACAGAGTTCCGCGGTTGTCATTCTTACAGGGACACATTTAGCGTTCGACGGCAGTCCTCCACACGTAGCCACCGGCTACGCTGCTTCATAGTGATCAGATACAAACGGGGTTAACGGCATACACCAGCAGCGCAACTGTGTAATAAGCGACCAGTAGCCATGAGCTACAGAGTTCCGCGGTCGTTATTCTTACCGGGACACGTACTGAGTAAGACGGTAGACCCCTCTTCCCCATGCAGCTACCAGTTTGATAGCTCCGTAGTGAAACAAACAGAGTTTACGGTTCGTATAGCTTGCGTTGCACGTGAACTCCTCCGTATTCCATACAGCTCTAGTATATTTTTAGCTATTCCAACAGGAACGCGTACTGAGTACGACTTTACTCCCTGACGCGTAGCTACTTACTCAGTGGCCCTGTAGTAAATAGAAGTATACTGAGGTAATGACTCATGTAACAGATGTAGTACGTTAACGCTATCGTAGACCCAGATGGATCTTTTGTAGTGATCGCTATTACGTCAGGGACACGTACCAGTACCAGTTGTCCCCCTTGCGTAGCCACTAGCTTTATTGCTCCATGGTGAACAAAGACAAACTTGGCGGACGACTAGTGAAATTTACCTGTCACGTTGACGCCTTTGTAGATCCATAACGGCTCTATACTACTTAACGGGGGTGCGTACTGAGTACGGCCTTAGTCCCCCTAGTAGCCACATGCTTCTCAGCTCCCTGGTGAATGGTGTTCAATGGAATTAACGGCCTGTGTTGTATACACAGGACGTCAACTCTTTCGTGATATCTACCTCAGTGCTGGGGTTAACGACTCATACACTTGACATAGTACGTTACACCCTCTGTCAAAATTAACTCCATGAAGGGTACTTTTCTTGACATTGGTGGCCTTTTGATAGACAAGCTCACGATCGGGGTAGCTATTAAAAACAACGGCACGTATAGTGTATTCTGTACTTTAACACCTCTTAAAGCAGTTCAACGCTGCTTGCGGCTTTACGGCCTGTTAGTTAACTACCTGTACAGACATACAGTATTAGTTTTCTCCATATCCGTAGCCATAGACTCCGCAGTTCCAAGGTTGTTACTATACGCCGTACATTAAGACCTTTTCCAATCAACTTCATAGACAAGTTTCGCTGTTGATAGGAGTGGCCTAGAGCTACGCGGTTCCGCAGCTGCTACAGTTTTCAGACACCGCTTCGGAGCTGTAGACAATGTCCTACAGCTCCGCAGTCTTACGACCCAAGATCGTCTCACAGCTTCATAACCTTACACGGTTTGCAGCCCTTTTTGTATACGTTTTATATCAACAGCCTGCCTTTTAATTCGCTAGCGATTGGTTTAGTTCAGGAAAGTTTAAACAAACTTTGCTCAGGGTCAGCAGTCTTATCTGGACTGAAGATGGTCTCATTCAGTACCTCCGCTTTACACGTTTAGTTGGTGGCCACCCCCTTTGTTGGTGGTGCGGACGCTCCCACCTGTTGTGAGGAACGAAGTTTCCACCCATTAGACTTTCACCGTCAGTGTTGACGGATGCGTCGTGATCGAGGTAGGGGCATATTTCATGTGACCCCCTATGACAGAAACTTGGACGGGTACTTGGCCTTTTTCACAGGCAGAATGTCGGGGCGTTTTTCACCTTTTACCAGTAGTGCTGAGCAAGGCAGTTCAGATTCGCGCCGACTATACACCACTGTTGTGGTCTCCTTTTCAGACAGATAGAAACGAACTCCCAAGAGTTTCTGGAATCCTTCCTCTCGCCTCGGCGCAGGACGAACTATGCCAGCCTTACAGCTGCTCACCTCGGACTACGAGAACACGATCACAATCGTCTCGCTTCAGTGGAACCCCCACAGGATGGGCGTGTTTCCCATAGATGACGAGGGCGATTAGGACCTTATTCGGTTCCCAGACGTAGGTCTGTCCGCATCAGTGGATGATCGCAAGCTATCATTTCTTTGCATCCTTTCTCCTGACCCGCGGGTTTCAGGGTCGATGCATTTATTTTCAAAAGAACTCACTATGTGAGTTACGTTTTCCACCTTTCACGCTAGTACCGAGTATGCTAAGCTAGGCAACGTGCGACCGATATCGCCCACTTTGCGCGGGCAACTGCGGTTCCCTCAGCTGCTCAAGACCTTGCAGACTTCTAGTTCGAGCCTCGGGTCAGGGACAACTTTTGTCTTTTTCCTGGGCTCCGGCAAACTGCATCTCAGTCCCAGATCGCTTCGTTTGACGGTGTGGCCTTAGTCCGTCTTCCTCAGCGTAGCAAGCCTATCTGAGGAGTTGTTCACCCCCCTTTCCGTTTTGGAGGTGGGCCCTCTCTCAGACTTGGTTCATTTACGGGCTCTGGAATAGCTTGCAGCCATCCACCGAGGTTTTCCAGTTGGTTCTACAGTCTTTGACCCGCGACCACCGGGAAGTTACACGAGATCTCATCGTACTGTGTCACGAGACATTTTTCTCAGATGGATCGTCCAGTAGCTTTCTTTTAAAGTAGTCGACACTGTTCATGGAACGGCCGAGGTATGCACTCGGGTTCGAGGTATGCACTCGGGTTCGAGGTATAGCCCCCTGTATGTGATTGTTCGTGCCGCCGTTTGGGTAAGCGCTTATTGCGGTTTTTTCCCTTGTTTTTTGTCTGACTTTGCGAAGTTTGTGTTACCTTGCTACCTTTTGCTCTTAAGCAGTTACGCGCTAACGAATTTTTCCCTGGTCCGGGATTTCTTCAATTCGTTTTAGCTAGTACACGACTCGTTCGGTGCGTTTTGTGGCGTTTTTGTAGACACTATTATGATATTTATAACGTGTCCAAACCCTCTTCTGGTTGTCATGTTTTTCTGAGTTTTTAAATCAGGTTCGTGCGATGTTTGCCTCAGTTACTGTTAACGAATAGTGCCTTGTTGGGTTTGACTGTAACTCGAAGTGCTTTACTATGTTTTAGTACTTCCCACTCTGAGGTCTTTCATCCTTAAGAGGAGAATGAATTTCGTCCTTTAAGCGGGATTAGGTTAGTGAGAGTTTTAGTACCAACCTTTAGAAAATTGTGCTGCGACCTGAACTCCATTTCTTCCTATCCTCGGTTGCAATCTGATTGCATATTTATAGCATGGAAGGTAAGGTATAACTTGAAGTAAATTTACCCCGCTAAGCGTAGCGGGGATGTTTACGAGAGTTATACTTACCTTCAATGCATCCTGCCCGCCTCCCCTCTCGTTCAGGCCTCGATGGAATGTTAAGTGAAGTTTAGTAGAGGTTATATGGAGGTCAGGGCTGGCTGGTAACTACGTTTTTAAGGACGGTTAGAAGTGCGTTAGAATCAGATCATGTGACCAGATTGAATATTTATAGTAGGAAGGTATGTATAATTCTCGTAAATATCCCTGCTACGCTTAGCGGGGTAAATAACTGTGATAACTGGTGTGTACATGTTTATAATGTAAAAACATTGAATTTAATTAATATGAATAGTGGGTGAGGGCTTAATATGATTTTGCTGAAAAGAGCTTGTAAACACGGTATCTCAAGAACGGTAAACCGAATTCATGTCATATTTAGTACACAGGTAGGCAATGGTCCGTAGATGTGCCCTATTGTTTTTGTTGGTGATGTCATGTATATTAATGAGTGGGCGGGGCTTAGTGAAAGTTTCGAAAACGTGATACATGAGCAACTGTCCGTTTTTGCATCATATTGGGCATGATAATGTTGCTGGTTATTGTGTACATGCTTATGTTATCAACAGATGTCATTAAAATGCATGGGCGTGGCTTAATCATATGTGAAAGTGTTAAATGATATAAACACCACATCTCATGAATGTCATATTGGATTTATTCTATATGTGGTACACAGATGCATATGTGGTACACATATTGGTTAGGGTCTGTACATATGTTCTAATGTTGTGGTAGTAATGTCATGAATATTAATGAGTAGGCGGAGCTTACTGAAAACCTCTTGAAATAGGGTAAATGAGCAGCCGTATTTGCATCATACTTGCTATAATGATAATGTTACTTATTGTGCAAATGCTAATGTTGTGAATCTTTTTATTGATCTGTATGATGAGTGTGGCTTATGAATGAATATCATGGAACAAATGATACAAATTTCATGATATGCAATGACATGACAGTTGATACAAAACTTACAAATCAATCATCATGAGAAAAAAGCATTGGAACCACAAAACCTTTTGGTTCTGGTTACATGAAAGTAACACAGTTTCAACTTTTCCCAAAAGTGGGTGGGCATGCGGTCCCTGTGCCCTGAGAGTGCAATTATTCATATGCTATCTGCAGGGCCATAATTCCTGGTGGGGACTTTCCAGCATATTTTTTTTTTAATGCATCAGGTTGTATAAAAACCTGTTCCTTTTACCTTGTGAAGGAAAAGTATGTCCCAGTTTGTGAAGAAGAATTACCGCTCTGGTTAGCTGCACATATGAAGCCGCTAAGCTTGCCCTTAACCTCCTCCCTTCCCTTTTCCCAAAATATTGTTAGTTCAGCTGGGAGCGATTATAAAACTAATCATACAATATTACTATTTCTTATATGACAAAGTTAAAGTTTCACCCGAGACATATTTCCTGTTATTTTGCCATCTTTAAAACTGATGATCTGGCTTTTGTTCTTGAATTTCTCTACTTACTCCCTTGTATGCCAAATGCAGATTTTGAAACTAGATTATAAAACTAAATCTTACTATTTCTTATATGACACCACCGAGACCCTTAATCTTTTATCCTCTTGTCCGATTTTACTAGCACAAGTATACTGGTGACATTTTGCATGGATTTTTCACTTAACTTGAAAACTCCCTGCACTATGTAAGCAAATTCCAAAAAAACCGTCGCCATTTTGTAGAATATAGACCTACATATGATAATTATGATACGCACATATAGAGGGAACTGACCAATCCTGCATTGGTGGGCCACTGACCACAAATGGGGCTGGTGCCGGCCGTCAGCCATTAAAACAGGCGCAGCATCCTCCCGAAGTGAAGATGAGGAGGCCATTAAAATAGGCCAGCAGCATCTTTGCTGTCCTTGAGAAAGTTACTCAATTCAATGGTCGATTGTGAAACATGCCAATACAGGGGAGAGGCGGGAGAAGGTTTACGCTTAGCAAAAAAGCTCGCAATTATCTCTTCCATCTCGAGAAAAGAGAACTGGTATCGCAATGCCGTCACCAAAGTGCACTGAAGCGTGCAAGACAAAGAGAGCCGAGCTATGTTTATGTTTAGTACTCCACTTGCCTGATGAATGCCAAAGGGCGTGAAACTGAGAGTAGCAAGTCTAGATTCGTTATCATTGATATCTATCTATCTACCTCCCCATCTATCTATATATTTATCGATCTATTTATCTATCTATCTATCCATATCTATCTATCCCTATCTATCTATCCCTGTTTATCTATCCCTATCTCTCTATCCCTATCTTATCTATCCATATCTATCTATCCCTATATATCTATCCCTATCTATCCATCCATATGTCTCTCTTTCTCTATCTCTCTCTATATCTCTATCTCTTTATCCTTCTCTCTATCTCTCTCTATATATATCTTTCTCTATCTATCTTTCTCTATCTATCTATCTATCTATTTCTCTCTCTCTCTCTCTCTCTATCTCTCTCTCTTTACTTCTCTCTCTCTATCTCTCACTCTCTCTATCTCTCTCTCTCTCTATTTCTCTCTCTCTTTCTATCTATCTCTCTATTTATCTCTTTTCTCTATCTACCTCTTTCTCTATCTCTCTTTCTCTATCTACCTCTTTCTCTATCTACCTCTTTCTCTATCTCTCTCTCTAAACAAAAATATAGCTCAGCCCCCTCGGAAATAGGAGATTTCAATAAGATGATGAACAATTCAGTAGCTCTGAAGTCGATGTATCTCTACGAATTTGTTGGAGAGAGTGCGTCTGTTTTACAAGGAAACTCTAATATTAACAGATCCCTGTCCCAGCCATACATGTACAGATGTATGCTCCATGCTTGTTTGGTATTTTAAGAATGCGTGTGACATTTAGAGCAAGGATATTTACGAGCATGCATATGAACACCATACATCCTTGTTTACAGCAGTCCCATGCATCAGCCAAGGAGATAAAGATCACGTGGAAGAGATAGCAATGTCCCATCCTGCATTAATATGAACAGCTAAGGGGAACAGTGGCGCCGTCAGGGGTTCGATATTGGGGTGAGGGGGCCACAAACCTTTTTAGGCATGGGGTCAAGGGGCCCCGGGAAACTCAACTTTTATATGCCCCAAAAAGATTAGGAATGTGTGCAATACACAGTTTTTAAGGGCCAAATTTGCACCGCAATCAATATTTGGTACGATCTGTTATAGTTTATACTATCTATTTTACAATGATACAGACTACTCCCCCCCCCCCCCCTCTCCCACCTCTCATTAAAAGGTCAAAAAATAACCATTTTTGACACAATAATGTTTTGACATTTCAGACATTGGGAGGGGGTACGCTACCCCTCCTCTTGCCGGCGCCACTAGAAGGGAAGAGGATGGGGAGGACAGGGGAATTAATAACCCCGCCAGGATAGAACTATGATTTTAAAACATTACTACGCATGGAAATTGATGATGCTCTAAAACTCCCCCGAAAAAAATGAATATGTATGTTCATTATAGTGCTGTCTATTCCCAAAGGGCAATAATTATATTTCTATTTACAGTTTGGGGTTTAAAGCCCGGAGTAAGGTCTTGAATCATCACGACATTTTATTTCATTTGTACCATGTCCCTTGTATTCTTCACTGCCCTTTATAAACCAACTTGTATGATAACTCGCTGAAATGTAACCCCTTTGTTCCACAGCGGTGTAAAACACTGAAATTTAAATACTTAATTAACAATTCCATACATACCTTATTTCGATTACTTCGGTATATCAATGTGGCTTCTTACAGCTTACTTTGAAAGACCAATACCTAATTAAATGCAAAGGCCACTTAATTGTTTCTGATTAAGTGAACTATCTGTATCTCTCATATATCTCATCAAATTATGTCTATAAGAAAGGTAAGGAGAATGTTATGGAAGGTTTACATTACAATCAAACATTCAAATAAACTCTGACTTACAGACATACATTTTTCTGCAAAACCTAATAAATATGATAACAATGTGCAAAGCGAATGTATGTTATATAGGTTAAACAGTTTAAAGGGAGATATTAGTAATCCTGAACATGATCATTGAAAAAAATCTGCTCTTAACTGATATAAAAAGTTTCAGGATTCCGTAAAAGATAGGCATATCTGTGGTGTAGTATATGGCCTTTCTCTATGTACTTTTAATTTTCAAATATTACATTTTCAAAGACATTATCCATAGGCCTAATTGAGTTCAATACGCAACTGTAGGGTGGAATATGTCTCGCCAAGTATTGTTGTCGATCTGGTAATTGAACCTCCAGCTGATTGAACGAGCTACTTATTACAGTATACCATGGAGTTAGAGGAGACTAACTCTATGCTTATAATAATCGTCTCCTTCAATAACAGTCCGAGATAATCATATCACCAAGTGTCCTCACGCTTAAAGATTCTAGAAAAATATCATTATCTACGAGTTGACAACAGGGTTGCAATTTTGTTGTTTTTACGACAAATTTCGTCATTTTAAACTTCCCTTGAACAGAAATTATAAAGGAATTAACTACATTTTTCATGATTTCATTGAACACAATACCATAATATCGGAAGATTATCGTCCTCTTTTCGGAGTCCTTTATCTTGCGTGACGATGAAGTCTCCTAGCTGCCTAGTGGCGTATTCAATGGGCAGGATGGGAATCAGCGGGAGGGAAAATCCATAAGTAAATGTTAGTAGCACGATATACCTTATGTTATACCTATTCGGGCAATAAACAAAATAGAATATACGAGGTTAAATTTTGCCGAAATTTGGTGGTCACCTAAATATTTTACCCCAATTGGTGAAGATTTTGCCCCTAAGAAATGTGCGTTAAAAATAGTTTGAAACTTGAAAATCACACGTCGATCTTCGGCTGTATTTTACAGGTCGCAGAAAGGGGGACCTTTCCAAATCAAATATTCATCATATTGGTGAGATTAATTTATTATTAATTACTTGCTTGAACTGTGTCTCTATTAACAAACCCCAGCAGTTTAAACTGCTACTATATGCAGCATGCGCTCTTCTTCTGTCCCATCAAGATTCTGGTTTTAGTAGTTAATTGAGCAGTGAGCTAACTTCCTGCAGAACATGGTTGGCGGATAAGGCAAAACTTGCTATCGTTGCATCTGGCAGTAAATACAAAATTAACATCAAGAGGAAATAAAAACGTTGAAATATGGAAAAAATATATTTAAAGTCCAATTTACAATATTTGTTAGGCATTACCATTATAGAAAGAAGTCAATAAAATGTGTCAGAATAACGATTACTTTTGGTCAGTGACTCAAGGCACCCAATTGTACATGCTGCAGAACAGAGGCGTAGCTAGGCACTGGGGGAGGAGGGAGGGGTGGAGGAAGGGATTCGTTTTGCGGGGGAAAGATTAATGATTCAATTACCAATCTCAGCAATTTTTAGCATTTATTCTTTTTCGTAAAAATTGCTGTCAATGTGAACATTCTTTCTAGATTCTGGATCATCATTTGAAGAAAGCGCCCCTTGAAACGCAGATGGGATGAAACTGCCACTGTCATTTTCATCCCGTTCGAAGGACACTCTCCCGAATAACACATCCCTGGTATTTACAGGAATATGTTATTTGCCCCTGGTATTACGCAATTATTCGGCCACTCTGGTAGTTGAGACAACTCGACAAAGAAAGCTGTAATTTTATCAAACCTTAGTATTTGAACACCATAGAGTTCTTACGTGGATCATTTATACCCTGAAAACTGGTTTAAATATTTCATCTGGTGCATAATTCGTAGAAATAGCACCATTTTCAACAGCGTAATTCTGAGTGACAATAAATTCTTGTCGACCCATTAACGTATCCTCCAACCCTTGACACAATTTCGATAAACAATTCTGCGGTTTTGCCATTTCCGTTCATCAGTGCAATATACGCGTAGAGCAGGGACTTTTTGTGTGTAGATGTCAGGAGTTATAGAGCATACTTACCAAAGCAAAGCAAAGCAAACACGTAAAGCAAACACGTGCAGTGCTGCAATGCGAAAAGGATTTTCCAAAAATAAATGGTAGGCAATAGCAATTACAAGATATTCATACACATAAACCCATGCTTCTTAGAATATGACTCCATGAAATTATATATTGGTTACTTGTGAATATACAAAATTCACTTTACAAATTTCTTTATGCCCAAAACTTTAAAGACAACACATACTGATGTTACTCATGTAAAAATTACCCTCGTGTTGCCGTTATACGGCCACAGGAAGGAAGTTTTATTGTTGGAATGCTGCTCTTGATTTCTTAACTTCCCGAAATGAATTTACGTGAAAATACGAAATATAGCGTCAATTTCAATGGTCAAAGGTTGAATCTACTAACAATTTGTCCAAATAAAACAAATTTCACGTATTTCACACCATAAGAGGGCAAATTTTCTCAAAACACGAAGTGGAATAATTTCAATAATAATAGCGTCAATTTCAATGGTCAAAGGTTGAATCTACTAACAATTTGTCCAAGTAAAACAAATTTCACGTATTTCACACCATAAGAGGGCAAATTTTCTCAAAACACGAAGTGGAATAATTTTAAAAATAAAATGGAAATTGGCAAACCGCCACATGTTACTGAAATGCCACAGGCACAGGAAATCAAGATAGGAGTTCTGTTCAAGGAGTGAGTTCTGGTATGTAAAATTAATCCTCCAAACTGCCAAAACATCTTACTGTTTGTTTGCATGACAGCATTTATTCACTGGATAAACTAATAGACAAACACTTAATTAAATTAATTGTTTATATTTCTACACCAAAATATGATCTATGGATTTTGACCTTTTGACTTGCATTGCAACAAGGAAGTGCTACACGCGGTTTTCTTGCTTATAACTGTTGAAACTTGAAGTTACAGAGTGTACGTTGCAGAGTGTACATTTTAGCTGGGCATTAGGTTTTTGTAGTAAGGTGCAAAACATGGCGTTTTTTGCTTTGGTATTCTTTGTCACTACTCTCTTGGAGAGCCATTTCAGTCTTGGTAAGTACCTTTCATTTACTAAACTGTCAAAAGTGATATACCGCTTATGACAACATTGCTAGTGTGCTGCATGGCTGCGGTAATATAAACAAATATGAAATTGGTAATTTGTTATTGTATGTGTGTTTAATCTTTTATGATTTATGTTACCAGGGTAAAGCTAGCACCAGATTCGGCACCAAGCTCAACACTACGTTCAGCACTATATTCATCTCTTCGTTCACCGGGTGCGTGATGAGGTCAAGGCGGCTTACAATAACATGTTGCTACAACGGGATTTATTATTACTATATTGCAAATTCCTGATTACAGTGAAATCAGCTGTGTAATCTCTTTAGATAATTCCTTTCCATCCGCTGCTTAGATACAATGTTATTATATTTACGAACTGTACTTGGAAATGTAGTGGGGAGAGAGTGTGCCAAAGAATTTATAATTAGCTGTGAAATTGACATATTGTCTAATTATCCGTCACAGAGCACTTTCCGAATCTGCTTATGAAAATGTGTTGGATGAAAATAAGCAAAGTTTTAAGATAAAGGGTTTGAAGTGGAGTCGAGAATTATGGACAATATACTCCGTCAAACCGCAGTCATGATTAAGTACTAATTAAAAAAGCCTCAATTAATTAACAAGAACAACAGAAATTGAGAGGTACTAAAACTCTCAGATACATGTATGAGCTTACTGCTTACGATTTAAACAAATATTCATTTAAAAAACTTACACAACCAGTTAAAGAAGTATGAAAGGAAGTCGGGAATTATGGACCATATACTCCGTCAAAGGGCAGTAATGATTGACCACTAATAAAAATTCCTTAATTAAGGAACTAGGACAACAAAAAGTGAATGGTGACAAAAATCTCACATGCTTACATGAACTTCCTACTTACCATTTGAGCAAACATTAATTGAAAACAAACACACACAAAAGCTAAGGGGCTATGAAAGGAAGTCGGGAATTATGGACCATATACTCAATCAAAGCGCAGTAATGATTGAGCACCAATTTAAACAGGTCTCAATAATGGAACTAAGACAAAATAACGTGAGAGGTGACAAAAATCTAGTCATGCTCACATGAACGTCCTACTTACCATTTCAGCAAACATCAATTGAAAAAAACCCTCACACAACCAGTTAAAGGGGTATGAAAGGAAGTCGGGAATTATGGACCATATGCTCACTCAAAATGCAGTGATGATTGAGCACCAATTTAAAAGGTCTCAATTATGGAACTAAGACAACAAAAAGTTAGAGATGACAAAAATCTCAGATGCTCACATGAACGTCTTACTTACCATGTCGGCAAATATTACTTGAAAACAAACTCACATAACCAGTTGAAGGGGTATAAAGGGAAGTCCAGAAGTATGGACCATTTACTCAGTCAAAGCGCAGTGATGATTGAGCACCAATTAAAAAAGTCTCAATAATGGAACTAAGACAACATAACGTGAGAGGTGACAAAAATCTAGTCATGCTCACATGAACGTCCTTATTACCATGTCAGCAAATATCAATTGAAAACTGAGTTACACAATCAGTTAAAGGTGTATGAAAGGAAGTCGGGAATTATGCACCATATACTCAGTCGAATTACCGTGATGATTGAGCACTAATTAAAAGGCCTCAATCAAGGAACTAAGATCACAAAACGTGAAAGGTGATAAAAATCTTAGATGCTCACATGAACGTCCTACTAACCATGTCGGCAAATATTAATTGAAAACAAACTGACATAATCAGTTAAAGGGGTATGAAAGGAAGTTGGGAAGTATGGACCATTTACTCAGTCGAAGCGCAGTGATGATTGGCCACCAATTACAAAGGCCTCAATTAAGAAAGTAAGATAACAAAAAGTAAGAGGTGACAAAAACCTCAGATGCTCACATGAACTTCCTTCTTACCATGTCAGAATATATTGATTGAAAACAAACACACACTACCAGTTAAAGGGGTATAAAAAGAAGTCGGGAATTATGGACCATATGCTCAGTCGAAGCGCAGTGATGATTGAGCACCAATTAAAAAGGTCTCAAAAATGGAACTAAGACAACATAACATGAGAGGTGACAAAAATCTGAGATGCTCACATGTACGTCCTACTTACCATGTCAGAATATATTAATTGAAAACAAACTCGCACAACCAGTTAAAGGGCTATGAAAGGAAGTCGGAAATTATAGACCATATACTCAGTCAAAGTGCAGTGATGATTGAGCACCAATTAAAAATGTCTCAATTATGGAACTAAGACAACAAAAAGTGAGAGATGACAAAAATCTCAGATGCTCACATAAACGTCTTACTTAATATGTCGGCAAACATTAATTGAAAACAATCTCACACAACTAGTTAAAGGGCTATGAAAGGAAGTCGGGAATTATGGACCATATACTCAGTCGAAGCGCAGTGATGATTGAGCACCAATTAAAAAAGTCTCAATTATGGAACTAAGACAACATAACGTGACATGTGACAAAAATCTCAGATGCTCACATAAACTTTCGGATTACCATGTCAGCATATATTGATTGAAAACAAACACACACAACCAGTTAAAGAGGTATGAAAGGAAGTCGGGAATTATGGACCATATACTCAATCAAAGCGCAGTGATGATTGAGCACCAATTAAAAAGGTCTCAATAATGGAACTAAGACAAGATAACGTGAGAGGTGACAAAAATCCAGTCATGCTCACATGAACGTCCTATTTACCATGTCGGCAAATATTTATTGAAAACAAACTTACATAATCAGTTAAAGGGGTAAGAAAGGAAGTTGGGAATTATGGACCATTTACTTAGTCGGAGCGCAGTGATGATTGGCCACCAATTAAAAAGGTCTCAATTAAGAAAGTAAGATAACAAAAATAAGAGGTGACAGAAACCTCAGATGCTCTGAACTTCCTGCTTAGCATGTCAGAATATATTAATTAAAAACAAACACACACAACCAGTTAAAGGGGTATAAAAGAAAGTCGGGAATTATGGACCATATACTCACTCAAAACGCAGTGATGATTGAGCACCAATTAAAAAGGTCTCAATTATGGAACTAAGACAACAAAAAGTGAGAGATGACAAAAATCTCAGATGCTCACATGAACGTCCTACTCACCATGTCGGCAAACATTAATTAAAAACAAACTTACATAACCAGTTAAAGGGGTATGAAAGGAAGTCTAGAATTATGGACCATTTACTCAGTCGAAGCGCAGTGATGATAGACCCCAAAAAAAAAAAGGCCTCAATTAATGAACTAAGATAACAAAAAGTAAGAGGTAACGAAAATCTCAGATGCTCACATAAACTTGCTGCTTAGCATGTCAGAATATATTAATTGAAAACAAACACACACAACCAGTTATAGAGGTATGAAAGGAAGTCGGGAATTATGGACCATATACTAAATCAAATCGCAGTGATGATTGAGCACCAATTAAAAAGGTCTCAATAATGGAACTAAGACAACATAACGTGAGAGGTGACAAAAATCCAGTCATGCTCACATGAACGTCCTATTTACCATGTCGGCAAATATTTATTGAAAACAAACTTACATAATCAGTTAAAGGGATATGAAAGGAAGTTGGGAATTATGGACCATTTACTTAGTCGGAGCGCAGTGATGATTGGCCACCAATTAAAAAGGTCTCAATTATGGAACTAAGACAAAATAACGTGAGAGGTGACAAAAATCCAGTCATGCTCACATGAACGTCCTATTTACCATGTCGGCAAACATTAATTGAAAACAAACTTACATAATCAGTTAAAGGGATATGAAAGGAAGTTGGGAATTATGGACCATTTACTTAGTCGGAGCGCAGTGATGATTGAGCACCAATTAAAAAGGTCTCAATTAAGAAAGTAAGATAACAAAAATAAGAGGTGACAGAAACCTCAGATGCTCTGAACTTCCTGCTTAGTATGTCAGAATATATTAAATTAAAACAAACACACACAAGCAGTTAAATGGGTATAAAAGGAAGTCGGGAATTATGGACCATATGCTCACTCAAAACGCAGTGATGATTGAGCACCAATTAAAAAGGTCTCAATTATGGAACTAAGACAACAAAAAGTGAGAGATGACAAAAATCTCAGATGCTCACATAAACGTCTTACTTAATATGTCGGCAAACATTAATTGAAAACAATCTCACACAACTAGTTAAAGGGCTATGAAAGGAAGTCGGGAATTATGGACCATATACTCAGTCGAAGCGCAGTGATGATTGAGCACCAATTAAAAAAGTCTCAATTATGGAACTAAGACAACATAACGTGAAATGTGACAAAAATCTCAGATGCTCACATAAACTTGCGGATTACCATGTGAGCATATATTAATTGAAAACAAACACACACAACCAGTTAAAGAGGTATGAAAGGAAGTCGGGAATTATGGACCATATACTCAATCAAAGCGCAGTGATGATTGAGCACCAATTAAAAAGGTCTCAATATTGGAACTAAGACAAGATAACGTGAGAGTTGACAAAAATCCAGTCATGCTCACGAACGTCTTACTTACCATGTCGGCAAACATTAATTGAAAACAAACTCACATAACCAGTTGAAGGGGTATGAAAGGAAGTCCAGAATTATGGACCATTTACTCAGTCGAAGCGCAGTGATGATTGAGCACCAATAAAAAAGACCTCAATTAATGAACTAAGATAACAAAAAGTAAGAGGTAACGAAAATCTCAGATGCTCACATAAAGTTTCGGATTACCATGTGAGCATATATTAATTGAAAACAAACACACACAACCAGTTAAAGAGGTATGAAAGGAAGTCGGGAATTATGTACCATATACTCAATCAAAGTGCAGTGATGATTGAGCACCAATTAAAAAGGTCTCAATAATGGAACTAAGACAAGTTAACGTGAGAGGTGACAAAAATCCAGTCATGCTCACATGAACGTCCTATTTACCATGTCGACAAATATTTATTGAAAACAAACTTACATAATCAGTTAAAGGGGTATGAAAGGAAGTTGGGAATTATGGACCATTTACTTAGTCGGAGCGCAGTGATGATTGGCCACCAATTAAAAAGGTCTCAATTAAGGAAATAAGATAACAAAAATAAGAGGTGACAGAAACCTCAGATGCTCTGAACTTCCTGCTTAGTATGTCAGAATATATTAAATTAAAACAAACACACACAAGCAGTTAAATGGGTATAAAAGGAAGTCGGGAATTATGGACCATATGCTCACTCAAAACGCAGTGATGATTGAGCACCAATTAAAAAGGTCTCAATTATGGAACTAAGATAACAAAAAGTGAGAGATGACAAAAATCTCAGGTGCTCACATCAACTTTCGGATTACCATGTCGGCAAACATTAATTGAAAACAAACTCACATAACCAATTAAAGGGGTATGAAAGGAAGTCCAGAATTATGGACCATTTACTCAGTCGAAGCGCAGTGATGATAGACCACCAATAAAAAAGACCTCAATTAATGAACTAAGATAACAAAAAGTAAGAGGTAACGAAAATCTCAGATGCTCACATAAAGTTTCGGATTACCATGTCAGCATATATTGATTGAAAACAAACACACACAACCAGTTAAAGAGGTATGAAAGGAAGTCGGGAATTATGTACCATATACTCAATCAAAGTGCAGTGATGATTGAGCACCAATTAAAAAGGTCTCAATTATGGAACTAAGACAAGATAACGTGAGAGGTGACAAAAATCCAGTCATGCTCACATGAACGTCCTATTTACCATGTCTGCAAATATTTATTGAAAACAAACTTACATAATCAGTTAAAGGGATATGAAAGGAAGTTGGGAATTATGGACCATTTACTTAGTCGGAGTGCAGTGATGATTGGCCACCAATTAAAAAGGTCTCAATTAAGGAAATAAGATAAC
Organism: Chiridota heheva; assembly: GCA_020152595.1. Classification (NCBI taxonomy): domain Eukaryota; kingdom Metazoa; phylum Echinodermata; class Holothuroidea; order Apodida; family Chiridotidae; genus Chiridota; species Chiridota heheva. Next base: position 3,232,902 of record JAIGNY010002171.1, read on the forward strand.
AAAAATAAGAGGTGACAGAAACCTCAGATGCTCTGAACTTCCTGCTTAGCATGTCAAAATATATTCATTGGAAACAAACACACACAACCAGTTAAAGGGGTATAAAAGGAAGTCGGGAATTATGGACCATATGCTCACTCAAAACGCAGTGATGATTGAGCACCAATTAAAAAGGTCTCAATTATGGAACTAAGACAACAAAAAGTGAGAGATGACAAAAAATCTCAGATGCTCACATGAACGTCCTACTTACCGTGTCGGCAAACATTAATTGAAAGCAAACTTACATAACCAGTTAAAGGGGTATGAAAGGAAGTCCAGAATTATGGACCATTTACTCAAGTCGAAGCGCAGTGATGATAGACCACCAATGAAAAAGGCCTCAATTAATGAACTAAGATAACAAAAAGTAAGAGGTAACGAAAATCTCAGATGCTCACATAAACTTGCGGCTTACCATGTGAGCATATATTAATTGAAAACAAACACACACAACCAGTTAAAGAGGTATGAAAGGAAGTCGGGAATTATGGACCATATACTCAGTCAAAGCGCAGTGATGATTGAGCACCAATTAAAAAGGTCTCAATAATGGAACTAAGACAACATAACGTGAGAGGTGACAAAAATCTAGTCATGCTCACATGAACGTCCTACTTACCATTTCAGCAAACATCAATTAAAAAAAAAAAATCACACAACCAGTTAAAGGGGTATGAAAGGAAGTCGGGAATTTTGGACCATATGCTCACTTAAAATGCAGTGATGATTGAGCACCAATTTAAAAGGTCTCAATTATGGAACTAAGACAACAAAAAGTGAGAGATGACAAAAACCTCAGATGCTCACATGAACGTCTTACTTACCATGTCGGCAAATATTAATTGAAAACAAACTCACATAACCAGTTGAAGGGGAATAAAGGGAAGTCCAGAAGTATGGACCATTCACTCTGTCAAAGCGCAGTGATGATTGAGCACCAATTAAAAAAGTCTCAATAATGGAACTAAGACAACATAACGTGAGAGGTGACAAAAATGCAGTCATGCTCACATGAACGTCCTACTTACCATGTCAGCAAACATCAATTAAAAACAAACTCACACAACCAGTTAAAGAGGTATGAAAGGAAGTCGGATATTATGGACCATATGCTCACTCAAAACGCAGTGATGATTGAGCACCAATTTAAAAGGTCTCAATTATGGAACTAAGACAACAAAAAGTGAGAGATGACAAAAATCTCAGATGCTCACATGAACGCCCTACTTACCATGTCGGCAAATACTAATTGAAATCAAACTCACACAACCAGTTAAAGAGGTATGAAAGGAAGTCGGATATTATGGATCATATACTCAGTTGAAGTACCGTGATGATTGAACACTAATTAAAAGGCCTCAGTCAAGGAACTAAGATCACAAAAAGTGAGAAGTGAAAAAAATCTCAGCTGCTCACATGAACGTCCAACTTACCATTTGAGCAAATATTAATTGAAAACAAACTGACATAATCAGTTGAAGGGGTATGAAAGGAAGTTGGGAATTATGGACCATATACTCTGTCGAAGCGCAGTGATGATTGACCACCAATTAAAAAGGCCTCAATTAAGGAACTAAGACAACAAAAAGTAAGAGGTAACGAAAATCTCAGATGCTCACATAAACTTGCGGCTTACCATGTGAGCATAGATTAATTGAAAACAAACACACACAACCAGTTAAAGAGGTATGAAAGGAAGTCGGGAATTATGTACCATATACTCAATCAAAGCGCAGTGATGATTGAGCACCAATTAAAAAGGTCTCAATAATGGAACTAAGACAACATAACGTAAGAGGTGACAAAAATCCAGTCATGCTCACATGAACGTCCTATTTACCATGTCGGCAAATATTTATTGAAAACAAACTTACATAATCAGTTAAAGGGGTATGAAAGGAAGTCGGGAATCAAGGACCATATACTCAGTTAAAACGCAGTGATGATTGAGCACCAATTTAAAAGGTCTCAATTATGGAACTTAGACAACAAAAAGTGAGAGATGACAAAAACCTCAGATGCTCACATGAACGTCTTACTTACTATGTCGGCAAATATTAATTGAAAACAAACTCACATAACCAATTAAAGGGGTATGAAAGGAAGTTTAGAATTATGGACCATATACTCAGTCGAAGCGCAGCGATGATAGACCACCAATTAAAATGGCCTCGATTAATGAACTAAGATAACAAAAAGTAAGAGGTGACACAAATCTCAGATGCTCACATAAACGTTGTGCTTACCATTTAAACAAACATTCATTGAGAGAAAACTCACACAACCAGTTAAAGAGGTAAGTAAGGAAGTCGAGAATTGTGGACCATACACTCAGTCAAAGCACAGTGATGATTGAGCGCTAATTAAAAAGACCTTAATCAAGGAACTAAGATCACCAAAAGTGAGAGGTGACAAAAATCTCAGTTGCTCACATGAACTTCATGCTTACCATTTAAACAAACATTAATTGAAAACAAACTCACATAACAAGTTATAGAGGTACAACATGAAGTGGAAACTTATGATATTTATGATATGTCAAAACACAGTAATGATTGAACACCAATTTAAAAAGGTCTCAATTATGGAAATAAGACAACAAAAAGTGAGAGGTGACAGAAATCTCAGATGCTCACATGAACGTGAGACGTTGTCTTAGTTCCATAATTGAGGTCTTTCTAAATAGTGCTCAATCATCACTGCGCTTTGACTGAATATTTGGTCCATAATTTCCGACTTCCTTTCATATTACTTTAACTGGTTGTGTGAGTTTGTTTTTAATTAATATTTGCTGACATGGTAAGCAGGAAGTTCATGTGAGCGTCTGAGATTTGTGTCACTTCTCACTTTTTGTTGTCTTAGTTCCATAATTAAGACCTTTTTAAACTGGTGTTCAATCATTACTGCCTTTTGACATATTATAAATATCATAGGTTTCCACTTCATGTTGTACCTCTATAACTTGTTATGTGAGTCTGTTTTCAATTAATGTTTGTTTAAATGGTAAGCATGAGGTTCATGTGAGCATCTGAGACTTTTGTCACCTCTCCCTTTTTGTGATCTTAGTTCCTTGATTGAAGCTTTTTTAATTAGTGCTTAATCACCACTGTGCTTTGACTGAGTATATGGTCCACAATTCTCGACTTCCTTTCATACCTCTTTAACTGCTTGTGTGAGTTTACTTTCAACGAATGTTTGTTTAAATTGTAAACAGGAAGGTCATGTGGGCATCTGAAAAAAATTTCACCTCTCACTTTTTGTTGTCTTAGATCCATAATTGAGACCTTTTAAATTGGTGCTCAATCATCACTGCGTTTTGACTGAGTATATTTTCCATAATTCCCGATTTCCTTTTATACCGCTTTAACTAGTTGTATAAGTTTGTTTTCAGTTAATGTTTGCTCAAATGGTAAGCAGGAAGATCATGTGAGCATCTGACACTTTTGTCATTTCTCACTTTTTGTGATCTTAGTTCCTTGATTGAGGCCTTTTTAATAGTGCTCAATCATCACTTTGCTTTGACTGAGTATATGGTTCATTATTCCCGACTTCCTTTCATACCCCCTAACTGGTTGTGTGAGTTTACTTTCAATAAACGTTTGTTTAAATGGTAAACAGCAAGTTCATGTGAGCGTCTGAGATTTTTTGTCACCTCTCACTTTTTGTTGTCTTAGTTTCATAACTGAGACCTTTTTAATTGGTGCTCAATCATCACTGCGTTTTGAGTGGGTAGATGGTCCATTATTCCCGACTTCCTTTCATTACCTTTAATTGGTTGTGTGAGTTTGCTTTCAATTAATGTTTGCTCAAATGGTAAGTAGGAAGTTCATGTGAGCATCTGAGATTTTTTTCACCTCTCACTTTTTGTTGTCTTAGTTCCATAATTGAGACTTTTTTAATTGGTGCTCAATCATCACTGCGCTTTTACTGAGTATATGGTCCATAATTTCCGACTTTCTCTATACTTCTTTGACTGGTAGTGTTTGTTTTCTTTAAATGAATATTTGTTTCAATCGTAAGCAGTAATTAGCTTATGTATGTATCTGAGATTTGTGTCACCTCTCACTTTTTGTTGTTTTAATTAATTAATTGAGACTTTTTTAATTAGTACCTAATCATGACTGCGGTTTGACGAAGTATATTGTCCATATTTCTGGACTCCACTTTAAACCCAAACCCTTTTATCTTAAACTTTGCTGATTTTCATCCATCACATATTCATGAGCAGATTCGCAATGTGCTCTGATGTGAAGGATAATTAGACAATATGTCAATTTCACAGATAATTTTAAATTCCTTGGCACATTCTCTCCCCACCGAGCATTATTCCTACATTTTCAAGTTCAGTTTGTAAATATAATAACATTGTAGCTAAGCAGATAAAAAGGAATTATCTAAAGAGATTACACAGCTAATTTCACTGTAATCAGGAATTTGCAATATAGTAATAATAAATCCCGTTGTAGCAACATGTTATTGTAAGCCGCCTTGACCTCATCACGCACCCGGTGAACGTAGAGCTGAATATAGTGCTGAACGTGGTGCCGAATCTGGTGCTAGCTTTAAGCTGGTATTGTTGGCATATTATTAAGAGCTGTTTTGCCATGTGCATTAAGAACATAAGTTTAGAATTTACATACAAAGAACACATCCGTTTGGACAGACGTAAATATTTCTTCTGCCAGCGAGTTGTTTACAATCGGATACTCTACCTGATTATGTAGTGGACGCAAAATCTATCTCACAATGTAGTGGACGCAAAATCTATCTCACAGTTAAAAATGAGGTACGTCTCTTATAGCACCAACAAGGATCTTACAGGGTATAATTTCGTATATGGCAGTGCATATTCGCCTTTAACCATTGCATTGTTTGTTTCATACCCCTTTAAGGCGGTAACATTATTTCCTAACGAGCGCCATTAGTCTAGATGAGATTTATGAAGAGGTTGGGTTCTAACGGTAATTTTCTAACTTTTATTTTGTTTCAGATGAAGGATTATTAGGTTAACGAGACAATAGCAATTCTAATTTTGCCACATTCCTGGAAACAAAAGCAGCTGGTTTATCTAATTTAAAGTAGATTACTGATTGGTTGAAGGTTTACTCCCATTGACTCTGTGTTTAAGATGTAGGTGTTACATTTGATTGGTTATCGGTTTGCGCATGTTGACTTTTGCCCGGCACTGATTTTGGCTGTTGAGCACCCTGATGTTCATGAGTGTGTCGTATTCTGATTGGTTGAGTCTAATCACATACCACCCGGCCCTGGGCTTGCGAAGCGATGCGTGTATCCCGGCCCGCGGACATCAGTCAGAGTTTGCTTTTAGGAGGTTGCAAAGCACAGAAATAAAGATGGTGACTAAAAAGACTTTACGCGTAATAAACTTAGCTGATTTGATCATGTTTGACTGTTTTTGTATCATCAATAAATCGGAGAGAATCAATAAGTTATCCGAAAATACGCGAGAACTATTTTTCCAATGTTTATCATGAGTTTTCTTTTGTATCAAGCGTTTCAGTTGACTTTTAATGTACCGTTTGAGGGAAACTATGGAGTTTTTAACAATTTCTCTGTAGATAAAAAATTCACGGGGTTAAGGATTTTTTTTTTTTTTTTTGCTGGAAACAAAATTCGACAATAATATAGGCCTGACGGCTTCCTTACCCTTGGTCGCAGAAGCTCGTAAATGAATGCATGTGGCTGTCCAGGTAAATCCTGGAAATTACGTATATGCTACATATTTCTTTGATAATATCAGAATTTACAAATATCAGAACTTACAGTTGAAAGGCCCATTATGATCAAACATCTTTAGAAAATGTTTAGAAACTTTAGAAAGTACAGGACAAGAAGCTCAGAATAAGATTTTTAAAAATGGTCACTTTTTTTTTGTTTAGGTGCGCCAGAACAAATTGTAGCACTTGATGAATCAGTGAAGCAGGCGAATTTAACCTCTGCATATACAGGTAGGTACATATACAGGCCTACGATTTGATTACCATATTAAACGTATATATCCCAAAACGATTGTAACGTCTACGATATGTGAAAAAAAAACAGTTATAGGTATTTTGAAAGTAGCATTGTGAGTGATCCAAATGTATTTTCCTTATGTACGATATTTCATTAAGATTGAGATTTAAGTATTGAAAAACGAAAGGAATATGTAATACATTTAGAACTTGAGTGAAGTTATACGTATACAACAACCCTTGTGATACAGCCGTGGAAGACAATTAAAACAAATGATACACATAAAGCAATACAGTCAGTCAGCAAGAAATCGATTTATACGTATCTCTCCCTTGGTTACATCCGTCTTCATAGTCTTTTCCTGTCCTGTGTAGAACCAGAAGAACTTCCCGATAAAACTGAATAACTGGTCCTGGTTTCAAGCCTGGGTTGGGTAGACACGCCAGTGTACCGCAACTGGTTATCAAAGGCCGTGGACATTGACTTGGTTGTCGATGTTATGTCTGTCCGTACGTCGTACCTATGTTCTCGTCCGGGTCGTATTAAGCGTTTCGTGATAGCATTGTTACTATCATAACCGAATACGCAGGCGACGACCCCGTCATTGTAATTGTGTGTTCACTCGTCGTTGTCGGCGAGGAAGTGGATTAAATGTGAAGTAATGAGGATACTATCTGGAGTGAAATTGTATTTGCTGTTGCAGTGCCGAAAAACTGTAGTTGTTTGGCCAAACCCAAATCGTATTATTAAACTGCAATGGAATAAAAATATATTTTTTTTTTTGCAAAATAGTATTTTCAATTGAGCGTCTTTTATGAATAGGGCTTCTTTAGTATAAAGTCAACGGCTGATGTGATAGTAGATTTTGCCACCCCTCCCCCGTAAACCCCCTCCCCCTCGTCCTTATTTTCTAAGGAATGTCTAGTGAATTTGGTCCCCTTCGGACTGATTTTACAGCGCCGCTGTACTTGTAGAATTTGCCCACGAACAGAAAATGGCTTCCAGTTAGCACTTCAGTGAAAAAGAAACAGAATATTTTTTTCGATCTTGGCAGTACCCTTCGAGATACACTAAAGAAAAATAGCGTGCTTTACGCAAAACGGCAGTGAGATTTACTGTGAAGGGAGAGAAGGGCTTTTTCTTGCAAAAGGGGGACAAGTTTCTCGTCCGTTAAGGAGAGAAGAAAATTCTTAACTGCTTAACATTGCTTCATTGCGGTGTTGAAGATAGGCCTAAGTCATGGGCTAACCAAGGCATGAACTGTAAATTGTAATGCTCATTTATATTCTAACGGTAGTGTTAATCCTTTAGGCCTAGGTCCTAGTCGAAACTCCCAACAGTAGGGTCATTAATGCTAATGAAAGAAATAGACTTAGGGCCTATGTCTACGTTAGGCCTAGGACCATAAGCATTTTCTATTAAGGAGGGGGACTAAATTTACTCGATGGCTACGGCTTAATTGTCTGGGGGCCCAAATTTCCTAGGAAGTAAGGGCCGGGAGAGAGGGGGGAAGGGGAATTTACCGGGGGAATTTTTTTATCTTACATTAGCCTTTTTAAGGGGATATGCTTTTAGAAGCATTATTTTAGCACTTCCATCGAACAATCCTTATGGCGCAAACAGCAATAATGGTTGTGTTGAATGCTAAAAGCCTCATTTCAGCATTTTGTCTGCGGTAAAGGTCGGACGAAACCAGGCAATTGAAAGGGTTGGAGCAGATTCCTTCAAGACATCTAGAAAGGCATAGATTCATAGTCGCTAACTTCAAAGAACATGTGATCAAGCACGCTAATGGATGACCTTATAAGAAACAAATGCAGAGTCCCTCTTTTTCTTTGTCTTTCACAGCCGCACCTCCCTACTTTGTATACGGTTTTATTATAACAGTGGCTTCTGTAATTTGTGGACTTTTGATATTCTGGCAAGTATAATCTTCCATATTGTGAATTATCTTGAATCTGCAATTATGACATCACACTATACAATGCAAGGTCACTGTTCAATCAGGGAGTTGGAATAGAGGTTAAATCTTTGAAATGCACTGTAACGGATTAGATATCATGCATGGTTGTTCAATTTTTTTATATATTTTATACCTTTGTCTTATAGATGAAAGTTCACGGGACTATTCCTTAGGGGCTCAAAGTGGTCATATCGCCAACCATAATATCCACCATCTTGTCAACCATCTTTTAAAGTCAAGTTGTTAACTATCGTGGCAGCCTTACTGCATTCTGTACACTGTATAATGTTGTTGAAACACACTCTAAATTATCTATACCTGAGGTGCTTAATCACTCGGATAAAAATAAGAAGGGATGGGGAGAGGGTACATGACGAGAGTATACCAGCGTGGTAATCATTCGACATTGATTAGTTACATTAATTAATTGTTTAAAGTAGTAGACAAAATGCAATTTTAAGGGGTGATGAGATACTCATTCTGTCATTACATCCCGTTGATCTGCACCTACTTTGCATGTAAATCACTTTTGGCTTTTGTTATCTGTACCAGATGAATGCTTGTTTATTTCATTTTCTCTGTTCTGTTGTGTTAAAATACAGGCAGGTGGATTCATATTTGAAGAGGAGAACTTCTTACCAAACTTTGTGAAAAACAATGCTGTCGTCACGATTAGGCAACAGTACACCGACCATTTATTGGATACGCGAACTGATTAACTTTTGTCAAACCAATTGTCCAATCCAACTTGGAAAGCTGACATTTAATTGATTTTATAAGACTAATGCCGCAGTTTTAACGATATATCGATGAATATTCATAGACGGTCAATTATGGGGTAGCTCTTTACGTACATCATGATGCCTTTAGATGTTTCCTGGTATCTGTCGGGAATCAACAAAGGGACTTCGCGCAGTCATTCAATGCATGATTAGCTATTATTTCGGTGTTATTATGATTCAAATTGGCCAACGTATGTACAGGTAACAGAAACGTCACCGACAATAGCAATAGTGTCCACATTAAAAGTTTTTCTATTTTGTGTATATTTGATTTAATTTTTTTCTTCTTCAAATACTGCTGAAGGAATTATAATCATGATAACTGAATGAAAGCAACATCTATATAGCTAAAGTATTTAAACGGGGATTATACGCTGAATCTTCATGCGGCTATTCCTTTCATTTTCGCAACAACCTTCTTCCGACCACCTTTTTATTCTTAAGACAACATTGGCAAGCATAGGCAATATAATTTTTAAATGGTTTAAAACAAATACAAAAATCATGCGAAAAAAATAACTTTTCCTTGACCTGTTGGCAGCAAAATTATATACAATATCTGATTTTCTGATGTAGTAGCTGATTCTGGCGAAAGGTCTGTCTGTCTCAAACCGCTCATCCTTAATCAATGCCCAAGAAGAAAAAACATTCGTACTTAGATTCACATGCTTTGAGTACATAATATTTTCTGGAAATGTTAGCAGTTGTATTTGGAAAATATAAACTGTTATTTTTAAAATCAAAAGATTCTTTTTATGGTTTAATGGAAAAATATAATTTGGTCGTTTATAGACCTTTATGCTAAATATCTTGTTGAATATCGTGATGATATATTTTCAACTGCAAGAAAGTACAATATCCAATGCGTACTAAAAAAAAATACTATAGCATTTCTTGCTGGAGGCATTGGTCTTTGAAAGCCATTTTGTATTAGTGAGTTGCTTTTTTTTGCTTTTTTATGCATAATCTAACATATACAATTGTACAATTACAAAATCATAGCCAAAAATATAAGTTTACGATTACAACTTGGACAAGCAGGCAGGAAAATGAAAGTTTAGCAAAAAATCGTGTAAGATTAGTACCACTACCTGATGAAATCAATATTTTAAAAATACATGAATTAGTTAATTTAAGTAGACCTAACACAAACATTTATGTACTTTCCTTTCCCTATCAAATTCTACGACTGGTGCATTTACTATTTTTCTTTTATTTAGAGGGTAATGTTCAGAAAGAGATGGTCAAAGTGAGTTCTTGTAAAGTGGGTGATGTTATACCCCATAATTAAATACAAAAGGTTTCCAATAATTTATAAAGACACAATTAATTTTCAAAGAAATACTTATTTTATCTGCATGTACGACTGTCACATCACATTGCACACTGCACGCTTCACTTTTCAACACTGCTGAAAACTTTGAAATCTAATACAACGCAATAAGATATCAATATGACTTTTATTCACATTGTTTCTCGTGTAAAAGATGAAAATTCACGGTGATGTTTCTTTAAAAATGAAAAGCGTCTCTTGAAATTTGTAGTTTTCACACACTGCATCTTCATTCTAGAGTGAGTGACAAATGTTATGTTTCCCTTGGAGTGTTTCCTGCAAAGATATTACATTTTAGTAATGGTTGGCATGTAACATTCCCCTATTTCCATTTTTAAAACTAAAATTTGGCTCTAAGATGCTGCTTTCGGTTATACATTGTGGGATGCACGATTTGTATACAACAAATCCCTGGGAAGATGTCGAACGTTGTTGGCATAAGTTCAACTGATGCACACATGTTTGAACAACACAACTGAAGTATACCTTGAAGATTCGTTGCATTAAGATCCATCTTGTGGAGGTGCTGTGTGTGGCTCAGTGGTGAAGGAGTCATGCTCGTATTCGAGAGTTCGATCCCCGTCGTGAGCTCTGCATTGTGTCCTTGAGCAAGACACTTTACTCTTCAGCCTTAGCTGTAAAATGAGTACCAGCACTGCTGTGGCTCAGTGGTTAAGGAGTCATGCTCGTATTCGAGAGTTCGAAAGTATTTGAGACTTCGATTCCCGTCTCCTTGAGCAAGACACTTTACCCTAAAGCCTCAGCTGTAAAATGAGTACCAGCACTGCTGGGGAGTTAATCTTCGATGGGGGAGTCGTGTACTCTCATCCGCTTGCGCCATGAAAACGGGGGATAAGCAGCAGGCAAATGTGCCTAATGGCTCGGATGGATTTAGCTTTTTTATTAGCATTAAGATCCCGTCTGCGTACGTGTTCCACAAAAAAGATACACCAAGTGGTTACGTTGCGTGATCGAAGTCGTTGCATGAGGTATTGGTCTTGCACTGAATCTGATATGTTACAGCAATTTCGAAACCTATCAGGGAAGAAGCAAGACAAAGGCAGTTACGAAGAAAAACATGTGATATCCATGTGCCTATACAATACATGACGGTAGTTGCGATAACATATGAAGCTTCGATACGGCCAAAAGACAGTTACGGTAAAAGATTAGTGCAATGGTCAAGCAATTTATCTTTTATGAAATAAAACTTGATAGAAACAAAATGGTCTTATCTGTGTAGAAATTTCTGGTATTTTAAAATTGGACTTTTTTACTATCTGAAATAGTTTTTCTCGACGTTTTTTTTTCTTCAGATGGGAGTTTATAATTACTCTCACTGTAGTCTGTTTTACTTCTGTCCAGACATATCCAATTGAATTTAAGCCACAAAACATGATGGAATACATAAAGACATTGAGCAATCTGTGAATGTGACATTTGAACTATCGTTCGTCTTTTTACACAAATAATATGTAACTCAAAACTTCAATGTCTCCGTCACAGAGTAAGTTATGAATGATTTCTTTACTACTTTGTTTCTTTTGATGTCTTCTTTTATATAAGATGAACTTGGTGATCCCTGTACTAATTCTGTAGGCCAATGTAGGAAAAAAGTTGACATTTACGCATAATTTACGTGTAATCTTTGACACAATACCTTTCAATGTTTGGCTGCTCGTTTGGTATGTACATTGTGCCAGGTAATGGATTATCTGGGTTCACAAATTTTTCAGTATGAAAAACATTCGCTACTGCCTTATTTCCGTTTCCATTAAATGGGATAGTAACTTTTAAATTCAGCCAATCTGAGGATTTATCTCGAAGTTTTTGCTAGAAATTTACACTTTTTCGCCACCGGTGTTGTCTACATATTTCAAGCTCAAACTATAATCAGCTACAAATCAAGTAAGATATTTGTTTGCCCTGATTATGGCAAACTGTTGTTATAAGTATAATAAGCCAAACAATTCTACATTAGTAGTTTAATGAAAATAAGGGGCCATTTACAAAGTGATTGTGACTATTTTGGCAACAAATCTAGTAATCCTCTTGTCAACGTATAAAACAATGCATAGCTGTAATATGAATAATATGATTGAATGTACGACCATTTTGGGTTTTAAAAGGGCATAAAAGCCTACTCTTAAAATCTATCATACAGCGATACCATTGAACATATATAATTGATTGTGCTTAGAGGAATATACTTGGTTGTTCAAAATTATATTTTGAGAATCTCTAATAATATAGAACTGGAATTACTGTACAGCATTTAAGTTATTAAAACAACATGCATATTCATAATACTCTACCACAATTTAGGATTATATGACCGTTTACAGGTTTATCAATATACTTTGCTTACACCAAAACAACTTTTTGATTGACCCACAAATTGTGAGTACTGAACATGATTAAGTTTCTCGATAAGCTTCAGTTATGGAGCTTGGACGATACATCATAACAGTATACCACCGAAAACTGGATTGCTGTTCTCCAAGTCACAACGAGATTTAGATTTAGTGCTGCTTTTAGCGTTACAACAGCTGGTGGTGAAACAAAACAATTTAGACCTCTGTGAAGGATATCCAATTCTTTTAGTAGAGACGCCCTCTTTAATATCTCTGCAATAAATTCATCGCTTCGGCAAACACATATCAGATCTAGATTCATCTAAAATATAATCAGCAAAATAAGTGTAGTATTGATTTTGAATTATGTACAAGTCCATGAATTATATACAAATGCATTGAACAGTTGAAGTAGTACGATGCTTAGCCATCATGATATATATACGGGAATTTAAGGAGATATATACATTCAGTGGGAAGGCATGAAAGAGGTATAGAAAAGCACATGTGATTCAGTATTAGGAAGAAAGTGCAGCATAAATCTTGGATGTCGGCCAAAACCCAAGAAAATAGAAGTGAGGAAAATAAGGAAGGAAGATGTGAATAGTAGTCGTACGAGAGCAGGAGCACAATTATGTTGTGCTGGCGCATACAGATGTGAGAAGGAGCGTTAAGAAGGATAACAAGAAGTTTACAGAAGACCAAGCCCAACAGGCCTTTGAAAAAAGAAACATGAATGAATTGTATGATATCACAAAGAAATAAGTCGGAAGACATAAGCAACCAAAACGGCCTGTAAAAGACAAAGACGGGAATGTGCTGACTACTAAAGAGAATCAATTAAGGTGGGCAGAGTATTTTGAAGGGCTACTAAATAGGCCACCCCATAATAGACATACCTCCAGCAGACCTAACCCTTCATATAAATTGCAATTAATCAACAGGGGAAGAAGTAAAAAAACTAAACATAAAACAGCTGAAAAGGGGAAAATCATCTGGACCTGATGAAATACCAGCAGAAGCTTTAAAAGAAGGCATGAAAACATCAACAGATATGATTATGGAGTTGTTGGATATGATATGGAAGGAAGATCATGTACCCAGAGAATTAAAGAAAGGATACCTGGTAACGATACCAAAAAAAGTGACCTCGGCGAGTGTAAAAATTACAAAGGAATCACCATGTTATCAGTAATGGGTAAAGTGGTAAGCAGAATACTTTTAAAAAGAATGGGAACGGCAGTGGACAAGATCTTGCGGGATCCTGTGTTGACCAAATTGCCACACTGAGGATCATCATTGAACAATATCTAGAATGAAATACACCAGTACATATGAATTTCATATCTTTGCAAAAAGCATTTGACAGCGTGGACAGGCAAGCACTGTGGAAGATCACAAGATACTATGGTATCCCGCATAAGTTTGTGAGACATATCAGCAACATACAAAGGAACCACCTGTCAAGGTCTTTATGAAAGAAGCCTCACTGAGGAATTTGAAATTAAGACCGGCGTTAGACAAGGGGGATCATTACTACCCACAATTTTATTCAACCTGGCAATCGATTGGATCATGAAAAACTCAACAGAAGGAAAGATGAATTGTCTTCAGTGGACACTTCAGGAATAGCTAGATGATCTAGATTATTGTAACGCCCCAGGGCGAAGAACTAACGACTCACGACCGAGCGGTGGCATGAGTAATCGAGCAGCTGGAGGCCACTCGATATCAGAGCAGAGCCTAAGAAATAAGCTTCGAAATATAAGTACTAGATATTCAAACTCAGCTGAAAACCAAGATAACAAGGTAAAATTCCCTGGGGGCAGGGGTCGACTAACCCAAGGGACCTAGGCGACAGCCCCTAAACTAAATGAGACGGACACACTTAGAATTACTGAATAAAAATGAAGGCAGTATCAAACAGTTGACAAAATCCATGTCTATATATAATCTTTCAATAATCTTTCATAACTGAATAAACTTGATTATTCTCTTAGAATAAACATAACAACTAATATGGTACACATCTTGCATGGACTTACAAACTGAAACGGTGTCAACAGTACGAGGAAGCATCACTCGTAAAACAATATTTAGCACCCAACACGTTTATAAATTAACTTAACTAAATATAATAGAACTAAATACATACCAAGCGAGTGAGGTACAGCCGGCGTTAACGGAACCGAGCACCACCCCCAGGGCGCTTAATAAATGACCGCTCAACAGTCGAACCTATATCATGACCCCACCCTTTTTCAAATACTGACAAACTACACCCCAACCCCCCGAAGAGCCATGAAAAGTCGCTCTTCCAAACAACCCCTTACTAATATAAACAAACCCCACAAACAGTCCGTAAAAACAAGGGTCAATTACAAGAAATTTTAGGGAACATACCACTTTAAATGCGCCCTGTAAATTGGTGCTCGCCTCCGGACTCACTAACACATAGAAATAAATATACTACAGACCTGTACCGGCTGACAACATAATACCTTTCCTCGCTGGTAAATCACTTCCTTTAGCTATCAAACTCCTATAAAATACATGATAAGTAGTGAATATATTCACCACTTACTTAACGAACCCTACACCACACGAAACCAGAATAATGAGTGTCTTAACCAACTTAAATTGCTCTACAAGAAAACTCTAACAAACATCCAAAGTATGCTAGGTATGACGGATAACACAGGGCACAAGCAGCAACAAACCCTGTAATAAAAGAAACAAAAGAGAGATTAGCGTGATGTACACAATAACAAACCTAGCTTCCCGCGTAAATAGATATGTGCCGGTAAAGCATGCGACCCATTGGCTAAAAACTTATTGAACTGCCTAAGAATGCCAAAGGAGGTCAACCTGCACTCGGGGTTATAATCCCGACAAAATGTGTGGACATACACACAACAAAAGCTCTATCACAATCGAAGTACTGCGGGGTAAAACCTTGTGACAAAATGCGGGCGTCACACTGCTCCCATCTTTCCCAAAGGACGCGTCCCCGACGTCCAGTTAAAAAACACTGCCCTAAGTAACTACCTAAGCACATGTTCTACATAACTAACTAGACACATGTTGCACATAACACATGTTCCTCAAAGTTAATGAAACCACACATATACCAACACCAAGGAGACAACTTCAACTTCCGGGTAAGCCGAAGCGTCACCTAATAAATAACAAGAGTGCAGTCAATAACCACATCCTATAAAAGGGTACTCTCCAACCGGATACACATCGTATAACTGTTCACCTTCCAGATTCGTAAAACAACGAAAGTTCACATCTACATCACTTTCATCAATTCATAAAAACTGTCCTCTTTCAACTAACATAAGAGTTCTTTTCCACATATAAACTGTCCATTTCATACATATCGCACTAGCTAGCTGGCCAGCCTAACTAATACTGTTCATAATCCTGCATCCAAGCAGGGGGTCGCCGCCTCCGACGCGAAGGTTCTGGACGGTGCCCCTCATCATCATCTCCTACCTCATCGCTCATCTCATCTCCATCTATAGGATCTTGCCTATCCAAAATATTGTGGTCATTTCCATTATCAGAATGAGCGTCCCGCTCTCCTGTATTACTACTTTCATCAACATTCTGTACCTCTATCACTTCATCTGGAGACTCATATTTCTTGAGCCTGTCAATATGTACGACTTTGAGTTTTTGTGAGTTCTCTGGTCTGATGCGGTATAGGCAATCTGACAGTTTTTTTGACTACCACAAAGGGTCCATTCCACTTTAACTGTAGTTTCGGTGACAAACTTTTCTTTTTCGAATAGTTTCTTTGCCATACCTTATCACCAGCTGCATACGGGGAAGCGACTTTAAAGATACGAGCGTCATAGTGCCGTTTTTGGCGATTCTGACCATGCTGTGCTTTGTCACGCGCTACACTGTAGGCCTTTTCACAGCGATCAGCAAACTTGGCAACGTACTCAGATGTCGTAGTGGCCGTTTTTCTTGGAACGGGAGGACCAATCATCAGTTCTACTGGAAGAGTTGTTTCACGTCCCAGCATGAGTAGATTTGGAGAGTACCCAGTGGTTTCCTGTGGACTGGAACGAAAAGCCATTAATACAAGAGGAACATGTAAATCCCAATCTTTCTGATTTTCATGAACATACACAGAAAGCATCTGTTCTAATGTGCGGTTAAACCTCTCTACAAGACCATCTGACTGGGGTCTGTATGCAGTGGTACGAGTTTTCTCAATACCTAATAAATTACAAAGCTCCCTAAACAATGCAGATTCGAAATTGGAACCCTGATCAGTATGTAAGGTCTGTGGAACGCCGAAGCGGCCAACAAAATCTAAAAACACAGAAGCTACTGTCTGAGCCTCTTGATTGGGTATTGGATAGGCTTCAGTCCATCGGGTAAAATAATCAGCTATTACTACAATATACTTATTCCCATTGTAAGTTTCTGGCAAAGGGCCTAGGATATCCATGGCAACTCGCTGCATGGGTTCCCCAATCTTAACAACCTTCATTTGCGCTCTGGCATGAGGACTGGGCGCCTTGCGCCGAGCGCACAATTCACATTTACGACACCAACTCTCTACTTCTCTCTTCATACCAAACCAATAATACCGGCTTAGTAACTTGCCCCGTGTCTTCTTTTGACCCAAATGCCCTGCAGTAGGAGAACTGTGAAGCTCAGACAGAATATCTTTCCTCAGTATTTGAGGCACCACCATTAAGTATCTGTCTTGGGAGCCACTATCAGACAACCAACGCCTATACAGTACACCCTCATGAATAACTAACAAATCCCACTGGGCCCAATAAGCCTTCACTACTCTACCAAGACCACTAACCTTCTCCCAACGGGGTCGAGTTCCTTCCTCTATCCATTTCAGAACCACACCAATATGCTTGTCCTGCAATTGGTGCTCCCTGAGCTGATCATTAGAGTAACTCCCTACCCAGTTGCTAACAGTCCCAACCAAACTATATGGCTGAGCACTAGTGCCCTGTGGACTAATGACTCCGCACTCCTCCCTGGACAAAGCATCAGCATTACCATGTGCCCTGCCTGGCCTAGTCTCTATGTCGAAGTCATAAGTTCCCAAAATCTCTAACCACCGAGCTACTTGACCCTCAGGTGATTTAAAGTTATACAGCCACCGGAGAGAACCATGATCAGTGCGCAATAAAAACTTCTTCCCATATAAATAGGGTCGAAAATGTTTGATAAATGTAACAACTGCTAATAATTCTCTTCGGGTCACGGAATATTTCCGTTCACTACAACTAAGGGTGCGGCTTGCAAAAGCCACTGGGTGTTCATAACCCTCATGTACCTGTGACAACACTGCGCCAATTGCTTTATCACTTGCATCAGTATCAAGAATGCAAATTTGGTCAAAATTAGGATACGCTAAGGTCGGCGCCGTGACCAGCTTAGATTTCAAAATCTGAAAACTCTCCTCACATTTAGAACTCCATATGAAATTCTCATTTTTTTTTGTTAAAGCGTGGAGAGGGCTAGCAATCTCCGCAAAATGGTGAATAAATTTACGATAATATGAACAAAGCCCTAAGAAACCTCGTAATTGTTTAAGGTTGGTAGGCGTAGCCCAATTAGAAGCTGCTTTAATCTTGTCGGGGTCTGTGCGAATACCCTGCTCAGTAACAACATGGCCTAGATACTTGACCTCTGCTTTGCAAAGCTCACACTTAGAAGGTTTGAGTTTCAACCCTGCATTACGCAGTCTTACCGAACACCTCTCTTAGTCGCTTAATGTGTTCCTCAAAGTTATTCGCATAGATTATAATATCGTCAATATAGATCAAGCATATTTCCCAATGAAGACCTCTGAGTACCTGCTCCATGAGCCTTTGAAACGTGGCGGGGGCATTGCATAAGCCAAACGGCATTACATTAAATTCATAAAGACCACTACCCATGGAAAACGCTGTTTTACCCTTATCCTTAGGATCCATCTCCACCTGCCAATACCCACTCTTTAAATCTAATGTCGAGAACCACTTGGAGCCCGACAAAGCATCTAGACTATCATCGATCCTAGGAAGTGGAAAAGCATCTTTCCTAGTGACATTGTTCATCTTCCGATAATCTATACAAAACCGTAAAGTACCGTCCTTCTTCTTAACCAAAACTACAGGAGAAGCCCACGCACTATCTGAAGGAGAAACTACGCCTTGTTTCAACATGTTTTCCAATTCTTTTTGAGCCTCTAATTTACTGTAAAAGGGAAGCCTACGTGGATTCTGTCGTATGGGGCGAGCATTACCAGTATCAATAGTATGCTTCACCACCCCAGTACTACCCAAAGGATCACCACTACAAGCAAAAATATCCCTATTCTCCTGCAAAAATTTACGCAATAAGATCAATTCACTATCAGAAACATGACCTCTACTCTTATCTAGTAACTTTTCCAAATCAGGAGGTAAATCTAACTCACTACACCCTACGCCAGACGTATTTGCATCAACTATACCACAAATAGGAGATACTACACCCACATGAGTACCTTTGCATAAAGTCAGTGGGGCGGCCGTTGGATTGAAAAGTCGAATTGGAACTGTGCCCCTAGTTGTGTCCACTAAAGCACGACCTAATACTACCTGTCGATGCTCGGTTACACTAGACTCAGCTTCCAAAAGACCAGTCCCACCCTCATATGAGAAGAACTCCCCATACTTGAATTCTATATGACCTTCAACAATAATCTCTGACTCCGCAGGGATTCTAACGTTTTGTGCTAAAGCTACCTTATATGACTGATCTGAAGTAATCTCCTTAAGTGGCACGACCTGCTGTATTCTACCAATGCACATAAATGGCTTACTTCCCAAATGGATAGCACATTCATACTTTTGAAGAAAATCGGCACCTAAAATACCAGAAATCGAAATATTTGCTACTACAACCTGTACCGGAACTTCGAAAGCCTGCAACCTAAAAATTAAATCGCATTTACCTTTGACTTGAGAGGCCTACCATCTACACCTGCCAAAGTGGTGTCAACCCTCGACAACGTCGGTATAGGATTACTAAGTTGCCTCCAAACATGGGCACTAATCATAGTGGTACTGGCACCAGTATCTACTAAAAAGGAATTATTGTGTTACGAATCTGAACATCTACATACTTAGCTCCAGACTGTTTAAAAGTCACTTCATTCAGCTCTGTACTGATAGGAAGGGCTCTTTCATATTCGGTCGAGGGACGCCCCGCATGCTCAACCGAACTTAGTTTCCCATCCCCTGACCATTATCTCTAGCCGGACAGAAACGACTAATATGTCCCCACTGCTGACAATGCCAACACTGTCGGGAAGCCGGCCTACTTGGATTAATTGACTGAGCTTCAAATGGTCTTTGCATCTGTTGCAAAGCCTGCATTGATTTAACATTCTCTTCCATGACCTTTCCTAATTGCGTTTCTAGCCTTTGTAACCTATGGGTTAGATCCTCAACTATATCATCCCGTGATGTAACAGCACAGTCCAGCCGACGGGATTTCACAATCCCCTCCGCTTGATCAATGGCCTCTATTTCTATAGCCAATGCCAGGGCCTCATTTAAACTTTTGGTCTACCCTCCTTATGGCAACTCTAATATCTCTATCCTTGATGGCCCCTATGAAAAAATCTAAAGCTAACTCGTCCTGAGCCTGGGTACATACTGTAGGATAGGCATCCACTACATCCCTCCTTATAGATGAACACATTGAGGATAGACCTTCACCCTCAACACGCACCCTGGACCTTAATCTAGCTCCCTTACTACTGACTAGGGCCTCTGGTTTAAAGAAACGTGAGAGAGCACCCACAACTGTAATGAAATTAACTCTATCATCTACCGGCACTCCCATATACACCTCTTGAGCCTGCCCTCTCAACCTAGCTGCCAAGAACTGAGCCCTCCTCATGTTATTCCAACCATTAATTTCTGCACAAGTGGTGAAATGGGCGAGATAATCATCCCATTTAGTATGTCCATCATAACAATCTGGCATTATAATGGGTCTAGAAGCACCACCATTATCTAATACTGGTGCTGGACTTTCCCGGGCACGAGGGGTGCTAAAATACTGATCACCTATCATCTCAACAGTTGCACGGCTTACCTCAGTTTCTCTTTCTAGCGCTTGAATTTCCCTGGCCAATCTCTCCATAGAACTCATTTCCCCATAAGTATGTGATGCCATCCTCCCCACAGGGTCTGCTGTGCTGTGCCGCTGTGCTGCCATCCTCCGCATACCAGATAACCTTAAACTGTAAGACTTAAGAAAGAAAGCTTACTTAACGCCGTAAATATACTACACAATGTTATCCCAAAACGTAATCGTCTCATGTCATACTACCTAAAAATATATCCCACCTCTGACACCAAACTGTAACGCCCCAGGGCGAAGAACTAACGACTCTCACGACCGAGCGGTGGCATGAGTAATCGAGCAGCTGGAGGCCACTCGATATCAGAGCAGAGCCTAAGAAATAAGCTTCGAAATATAAGTACTAGATATTCAAACTCAGCTGAAAACCAAGATAACAAGGTAAAATTCCCTGGGGGCAGGGGTCGACTAACCCAAGGGACCTAGGCGACAGCCCATAAACTAAATGAGACGGACACACTTAGAATTACTGAATAAAAATGAAGGCAGTATCAAACAGTTGACAAAATCCATGTCTATATATAATCTTTCAATAATCTTTCATAACTGAATAAACTTGATTATTCTCTTAGAATAAACATAACAACTAATATGGTACACATCTTGCATGGACTTACAAACTGAAACGGTGTCAACAGTAAGAGGAAGCATCACTCATAAAACAATATTTAGCACCCAACACGTTTATAAATTAACTTAACTAAATATAATAGAACTAAATACATACCAAGCGAGTGAGGTACAGCCGGCGTTAACGGAACCGAGCACCACCCCCAGGGCGCTTAATAAATGACCGCTCAACAGTCGAACCTATATCATGACCCCACCCTTTTTCAAATACTGACAAACTACACCCCAACCCCGAAGAGCCATGAAAAGTCGCTCTTCCAAACAACCCTTACTAATATAAACAAACCCACAAACAGTCCGTAAAAACAAGGGTCAATTACAAGAAATTTTAGGAACATAACACTTTAAATGCGCCCTGTAAATTGGTGCTCGCCTCCGGACTCACTAACACATAGAAATAAATATACTACAGACCTGTCTCGGCTGACAACATAATACCTTTCCTCGCTGGTAAATCACTTCCTTTAGCTATCAAACTCCTATAAAATACATGATAAGTAGTGAATATATTCACCACTTACTTAACGAACCCTACACCACACGAAACCAGAATAATGAGTGTCTTAACCAACTTAAATTGCTCTACAAGAAAACTCTAACAAACATCCAAAGTATGCTAGGTATGACGGATAACACAGGGCACAAGCAGCAACAAACCCTGTAATAAAAGAAACAAAAGAGAGATTAGCGTGATGTACACAATAACAAACCTAGCTTCCCGCGTAAATAGATATGTGCCGGTAAAGCATGCGACCCATTGGCTAAAAACTTATTGAACTGCCTAAGAATGCCAAAGGAGGTCAACCTGCACTCGGGGTTATAATCCCGACAAAATGTGTGGACATACACACAACAAAAGCTCTATCACAATCGAAGTACTGCGGGGTAAAACCTTGTGACAAAATGCGGGCGTCACACTATGCAGATGACCTAGCCCTATTATTACAAGCACATCACCAGATACAAAAAAGACTACATTACTAGAGGAAACAGCAGGAAAATTTGACTTGCTTGCCCGCATGTTCAAATATACAATTGTCGCGAAGTTGACTAATCAATTGCAGAGCCAACTGCTTGTTGTTCTTAAACATTTAAACTTGATAAAATGTTCAGTGTTTTCGCTAGTGAGTCCTTCCATGAGCAAAATATCAAAGGCAGTGGTCATACTTGTACCATTGCTAAGACCATTTGATCTTCCCGTAACATACACGGTTACTCCTACAAATTTCTGGCATTTGATAATAGCGAAAATAACTTTATACATTTTAGCACCAATTAGATTTGTTGGGCTTCATCCAGTTCATTCATGATTATCAGGACTTTATCTAGATACGTTTTGCGAAAGCGTTCAATATATTTTGCTGTAATGTCACAATCAGGTAAGTTTGCAAGAACAGTCTCGATGAAGGAATTACTCTTTACCGATACATCACGAATACGTGCAAAGAGAACGAGAGAGAAATTTGGAATGTGTTCATTTTTAACCCAGTCAGAAATGAACTTCACAGATAGAGCAGTCTTTCACCTTCAAGTTCGTTTTTTCCCCTAGTAATGCATATATATATATATATATATATATATATATATATATATATATATATATATATATATATATATATATATATATATATATATATATATATATATATATATATATATATATATATATATATATATATATATATATATATATATATATATATATATATATATATATATATATATGTATATATATATATATATATATATATATATATATATATATATATATATATATATATATATATATATATATATATATATATATATATATATATATATATATATATATATATATATATATATATATATATATATCAGTATAAGAGTAAAGTGCTTCTCTGCTAGGCTCTTGGAATGCTTGATTTTGTCTTCTTTTGTCACAAGAAGATCTACAAAGAAATCATCTAGATGTAGCTCACTCAGACATGGAGCAATAACTAGGCGGTCCTTTAACATTGATTCCTTTAACATTGATTTCAACCTTCTGGTAACACATGTGAGTTCTTTTTCCGACAGATATTTAACTAAAGAAACAAAGGACAGGTTTGAAAAACATCATTATAATGTATTTCCAATAATAGATATTTGTCAAGATTAGAATGTAATTACGAAAATTATGGTCTTGTTCAAGGTATAAGTTGTGTAAGAGCTGAAGAGAGGAGTTAGAGCCTGAAAATTTTCAAGAATTCCAATTATGCATCTTTGGTATGGGTAGTCTTTGTTATGCAAATTTTCTGATGAGTTATGGGAAGGCAAATTGAGCATGGGTTACAGTAGGAGTCAGCTTGTGCGGCAGATTATTTTTGGTTGCGTCACCCTTCGTTTATATATCAGTACTTGTATTTTTGACAAAAAAGGCGTTAGTTTTCAGTTATGTTGTTCAAGTGGATTTGCTGACTTAGTTATGGATTGAGGCCTTTTATTCTTTTGATAAGTTTTGGGTACGCCAAGCACTGAATCCTATTGTGACTTGGCAAACAAACTAAACTGATATGTCTAAACCGTTATCCGCAGTGTGACATGTCATTGCAAAGAAGGGATGTGCACATGGGTGTAGAAACCTGGGGCACGTGCCCCGCACTTTTCCGAAAAATGACAAAAGTGCCCCCTTTGAAAATGAAAAGTGCCCTCAATAACTGTCATGTATATATATATATATATATATATATATATATATATATATATATATATATATATATATATATATATATATATATATATATATATATATATATATATATATATATATATATATATATATATATATATATATATATATATATATTTATATATATATATATATATATATATATATATATATATATATATATATATATATATATATATATATATATATATATATATATATATATATATATATATATATATATATATATATATATATATATATATATATATATATATATATATATATATATATATATATATATATATATATATATATATATATATAAATGTATATATATATATATATATATATATATATATATATATATATATATATATATATATATAGATATATATATAGATATATACATATATATATATATATATATATATATATATATATATATATATATATATATATATATATATATATATATATATATAGATATATATATATATATATATATATATATATATATATATATATACACAAATATATGTATATATATATATATATATATATATATATATATATATATATATATATATATATATATATATATATATATATATATATATATATATATATATATACAAATGCTTATATATATATATATTTATGTATGTATGTATGTATGTATGTATGTATGTATGTATGTATGTATGTATGTATGTGAGTATGTATATATGTATGTATATATGTATGTATGTGTGTATGTATGTATATATGTATGCATGTATGTATGTATTTAGGTATGTATGTACGTACGTATGTACGTACGTACGTACGTATGTATTATGTATGTATTTAGGTATGTATGTACGTACGTATGTACGTACGTACGTACGTATGTATTACGTATGCATGCGTGTATGCATGTATGTACGTACGTACGTATGCACGTACGTACGAATGCATGTATGTATGCATACATACGTACATACATACGTACATACATTCGTACGTACGTATGTACGCACGTATATACTTGCGTATGCCCGTACGTATGTATGTATGTATGTAAGCATGTATGCATGTATGTGTGTGCATGCATGCATATATGTGTGTATGTGTGTGTATGTATGTGTGTATATATGTATGTATGTATGTATGTATGTATGGGTGTGTGTATGGTTGTGTGTAAGGGTGTATGTATGTATGTATGTGTGTATGTATGGAGGCAGAAAGATACCTCCATGGTATGACCAAACTGATACAACTACTGTATTGTAATGGACTGAAGCTTTTTCATAGTATAGGGCCTACAACCATGACAACAAACAGTTAGCATAAAACACACATTTCTGGCAGTTTCTATTAGTGTAATACAAACACCTAGCTTTTTCCAGAAAGGAGTAGGGATGTCACTGACCAAAAGGTGCATTTACAAGGGATCAAGGGCAATTTGTAGACAAGTTTGAAGCCTTGAAGGCACTTGAAATGTGAACAAAGGAGTAATCAATTCAACAAGTAGTTTCCCTGCATCTTATTATATTGTCAGGGGAATTAACTACGGTATAATAGCATGAAAAGAAGGCAAAATAATTCCCAAAACTTTGTTTTTAGTTCCAATGCGATAGCATCAGGAACCTATGAAGTCACGACGGCGTGCGTGTGTATGTATGTATGTATGTGTGTGACGCTTACTTGTAAACACGATATCTCAAGAACGATACACCGGATTTACGTCGATGTGGTACACAAATAGCCCATGGTCTGATGTGCCATATTCCTTTTGGTAGTGATGTCGCGCATATTAATGAGTAGGTGGGGCTTAATGTTAAAATCTTGAAATGCTCATATTTTAGTAAGCGCATGTCTCTTTTGTTTCATATTTGGTGTAATTATGTTGTTAGCTAGTGTGTACACATATTCATGGTACCAAAACATTAAATTTAATTAATATGCAGTGGACAGAGCTTAATATGATTTTGCTGAAAATCGCTTATAAAGGTAGACACGGTATCTCAAGAACAGTAAAGTAGATTCATGTTATATTTGGTACACAGAAAGCCCATGGTCCGCAGATGTGTCTTATTGTTTTTGATAATGTTGTCATGCATATCAATGAGTAGGACGGGCTTAATGTTAAAATGCTCATATTTTAACAACCACATGTCTGTTTTGTTTCATATAAGGTATGGTTATGTTGTTAACTAGTGTGTACATGTTCATGGTACAAAAATGTTGAATTTACGTATGTACGTACGTATGTACGTACCTACGTATGTATGTACGTATGTATGTATGTATGTATGTAAGTATGTATGCTTTTGGGATTGTTTCATCAAAGGGAGTCAGCAATGATTATGGTTGCTCTTGGGACTGTTTCATCAAATGGCATCAGCAATGATTCTGGTTGCTTTTGGGACTGTTTCTTCGAAGGGCATTAGCATTGATTATGGTTGCTTTTGGAAGAGACAGTCCCAAACGCAGCCATAATGACTGCTGACTCCCTTTGATGGGCTGTTTCTTTAAAGGGAGTCAGCAATGATTACGGCTGCTTTTGGGACTGCTGAAATATTAGTACATGCCTTTATCACTTCAAAGATAGATATCGGAAATTCCCTGTTGTATGGCATCACAAAAACACAGCTGAACCGGCTTCAAAGAATTTAGAATATTGCAGCAAGACTAATAACCTTTACTAAGCCCTCTGCTCATATTACACCAGTTTTGTGTAAACTTGACTGGTTACCAGTTGAACAGCGTATTGTATTTAAAGTAGCCTGCTTGTTCGTTTACAAAATTTTACATGGCTCTGCACCATCTTACCTGTGTGAACTCGTTGACCTATATGTTCCAGCACGTGAGAACTTGCGTTCATCGTCTCAGGTTCTGCTTCAGGAAAGAGTCGCGAGAAACCAGTGGGTATCAAGATCTTTTTATGTCGCAGCGGCCAAAGTGTGGAATGGTCTCCCACAAACTGTTAGATCCGCTAGATACCTGGACAGTTTTAAAACTGGTTTAAAAACATTCCTTTTCAAAAAAATCTTGTTAATGTTGTACTGTTATGTTTATTCCAGCCTGGAATGGGTTTGAACTGTTTTACTGGCTTGTTTTTTGCAAAGCGCCATGAGCGCCCTTTGGCGGATACCGGCGCTTTATCAAGTATACATTATTATTATTTATCATTGTTTCATCAAAGGGCATTAGCAATGATTATGGTTGCTTTTGGAATCAGCAATGATTATGGCTGCTTTTAGGACTGTTTCATCAAGGGCATCAGCAATGATTATGGTTGCTTTTGGGACTGTTTTATCAAAGGGCATTAGCAATGATTATGGTTGCTTTTGGAATCAGCAATGATTATGGTTGCTTTTGGGACTGTTTTATCAAAGGGCATCAGCAATGATTATGGTTGCTTTTGGGACTGTTTTATCAAAGGGCATAGCAATGATTCTGGCTGCTTTTGGGACTGTTTCTTCGAAGGGCATTAGCAATGATTATGGTTGCTTTTGGGACTGTTTCTTCGAAGGGAGTCAGCAATGATTATGGTTGCTTTTGGGGCTGTTTCTTCCAAGAGAGTCAGCAATGATTATGGCTGCTTTTGGGACTGTTTTATCAAAGGGCATTAGCAATGATTATGGTTGCTTTTGGAATCAGCAATGATTATGGCTGCTTTTGGGACTGTTTCATCAAGGGCATCAGCAATGATTATGGTTGCTTTTGGGGCTGTTTCTTCGAAGGGAGTCAGCAATGATTATGGCTGCTTTTGGGACTGTTTCATCAAAGGGCATTAGCAATGAATATGGCTGCTTTTGGAATCAGCAATGATTATGGCTGCTTTTGGGACTGTTTCATCAAGGGCATCAGCAATGATTATGGTTGCTTTTGGGGCTGTTTCTTCGAAGGGAGTCAGCAATGATTATGGCTGCTTTTGGGACTGTTTCATCAAGGGCATCAGCAATGATTATGGTTGCTTTTGGGGCTGTTTCTTCGAAGGGAGTCAGCAATGATTATGGTTGCTTTTGGGGCTGTTTCTTCGAAGGGAGTCGGCAATGATTATGGCTGCTTTTGGAATCAGCAATGATTATGGCTGCTTTTGGGACTGTTTCATCAAGGGCATCAGCAATGATTATGGTTGCTTTTGGGGCTGTTTCTTCGAAGGGAGTCAGCAATGATTATGGTTGCTTTTGGGGCTGTTTCTTCGAAGGGAGTCAGCAATGATTATGGCTGCTTTTGGGACTGTTTCATCAAGGGCATCAGCAATGATTATGGTTGCTTTTGGGGCTGTTTCTTCGAAGGGAGTCAGCAATGATTATGGTTGCTTTTGGGGCTGTTTCTTCGAAGGGAGTCAGCAATGATTATGGTTGCTTTTGGGGCTGTTTCTTCGAAGGGAGTCAGCAATGATTATGGCTGCTTTTGGGGCTGTTTCTTCGAAGGGCATCAGCAATGATTATGGTTGCTTTTGGGGCTGTTTCTTCGAAGGGAGTCGGCAATGATTATGGTTGCTGTTGGGACTGTTTCGTCGAAAGAAGTCAGCAATCACAAACAAAAACAACATTATGATAAAGTCAAAATTCACGAATGTTAAGAATGACAAACATGTTCAAAATTTCTTTAATGATTTTGTAACCCAAACTTCATAACTTCGAAGGACAAGCAAAATATATTGAAAAAAAAAGGCGGTTATAAAAGCACACGTACATATACTTTGTAGGTGGTAGCTAGGACAATTTTAGGTTTGGTCGTTTTAATGACATCTTGACTGGAGTAGTTTATATGCGCCAAGTGTAGGTATAATGCCAGATGAAATTAAGAAATGAAAAAATTAAGTGTACTGTGTTTAAAATTAATGTGTGACGGTGGTAAAAATAGGAGTAATGGCAACTACATGGTAAAAGTAGTTTAAGTTAGTGTGAGATGAACATATGGAATGTAGTGAGAAATTTAAAATTATGTTGAGTGGATTAAAAGTGTAAGAGATAAAAAGGCCTCAGGATTGGAGTACAATTTTTCAAAAACGTTCATGTTAACACTGTAGAAGTGGGGTGTAATAATATATGGTTGTAGTAGTGTATATCACAAAGGAATTACAATATTTGCTTGTAGGCATTTATCTTTAAAAAGTCTGCCAAACAATTGCTGAGTTAAAAGCTTTTCCTCAGTGGATTCAGTGATGAGCATTCAGTGATGAGCATTCAGTGATGAGCATTCAGTGATGAGCATTCAGTGATGAGCATTCAGTGATGAGCATTCAGTGATGAGCATTCAGTGATGAGCATTCAGTGATGAGCATTCAGTGATGAGCATTCAGTGATGAGCATTCAGTGATGAGCATTCAGTGATGAGCATTCAGTGATGAGCATTCAGTGATGAGCATTCAGTGATGAGCATTCAGTGATGAGCATTCAGTGATGAGCATTCAGTGATGAGCATTCAGTGATGAGCATTCAGTGATGAGCATTCAGTGATGAGCATTCAGTGATGAGCATTCAGTGATGAGCATTCAGTGATGAGCATTCAGTGATGAGCATTCAGTGATGAGCATTCAGTGATGAGCATTCAGTGATGAGCATTCAGTGATGAGCATTCAGTGATGAGCATTCAGTGATGAGCATTCAGTGATGAGCATTCAGTGATGAGCATTCAGTGATGAGCATTCAGTGATGAGCATTCAGTGATGAGCATTCAGTGATGAGCATTCAGTGATGAGCATTCAGTGATGAGCATTCAGTGATGAGCATTCAGTGATGAGCATTCAGTGATGAGCATTCAGTGATGAGCATTCAGTGATGAGCATTCAGTGATGAGCATTCAGTGATGAGCATTCAGTGATGAGCATTCAGTGATGAGCATTCAGTGATGAGCATTCAGTGATGAGCATTCAGTGATGAGCATTCAGTGATGAGCATTCAGTGATGAGCATTCAGTGATGAGCATTCAGTGATGAGCATTCAGTGATGAGCATTCAGTGATGAGCATTCAGTGATGAGCATTCAGTGATGAGCATTCAGTGATGAGCATTCAGTGATGAGCATTCAGTGATGAGCATTCAGTGATGAGCATTCAGTGATGAGCATTCAGTGATGAGCATTCAGTGATGAGCATTCAGTGATGAGCATTCAGTGATGAGCATTCAGTGATGAGCATTCAGTGATGAGCATTCAGTGATGAGCATTCAGTGATGAGCATTCAGTGATGAGCATTTACAGTCAATAAGGACCTGGATGGCAGAGAGGGGAAACATAGATAGGGGATTAAGGTGTGAGTGTGTAAAGTAGGTGTGTCCTAGCTATCCTTTGACATTGATTTTTAGTGGGACCTTACAAATAAAAACTTGCAGGAAAAAGAGGCAGCTCACGCTTTACAAGGCCATAATTACAAAATTGTGAACCATTACAATTTGGTGGTAGGTCCTCAATTTTCCAACATTTTATTTATCAGAAATCACCAAAATGTTTAAAATATAACAAATGCTTATTTCAATATAACTATGATTTTCCCACAAAGGTTTGGCCGAGAAGCATGCCCCATCCATAACATCTTTGACAGATACATGCTATAAAAGTGTTCCTATACAGAGACTTAAAACAAAAATAAATATAACAAAAATTGTAGTAAAATCACTTCGACAATCAAAGGCATAAAAAAGGATGGCCTAATCAAAAGGAAGACCAATCTTTAAAACTTTTATTTATAGCTCGCACAATCAAATCCACACAGACAACAATGTGAATAATACTTACAAACTTAAATATTTAAAATTGCAATAAAATCTGAATACATAATTTCATATTTCAATCACAAAAAATTTACATACAGAAAGTTCCACGTTGTACACCTCCAAACCAAACCTAAGTTGAAAAAATGGTAAAGACTTTGAAACATTTTGCCTTAAAATGTAACAAAATAAAAATTAACATGGGTCTGCAAAAAAAAAGAAAACAAACTGTTAATGGTGTACACAATAAATGAATCGGTCATTTTATCCTGGCAGAGTTACAGTGTGTTTTAGGATAAATTCATGTTACAACTTGGAAAGAACCTCAGCATAGAAGTCATGTCCAGGGTAAATAATTGACTGATGCTTATAGACCATTTCAAACTGTTTTTAGTTAAACGTGTTTACTTCAGGGCTTTAACCAATCAACTTTCTTACCCAACCAATCAGCTGCCGTTTTTGGAGGAAAAGTTGTAAGCAGCAATGCGCATGCAATACCTTCATGTACAACACACGTATGATACATGCATTTGAAAGTTTTTCATACACTTGGTCCCGTACCATGAGTAAATTGGGCAGACGACCAAGATTCCCCATTCAGAAATGGACTGACCAATAGGTTCAGCAGACACGGTCCAAAACGCCACTAGACTTGTGTGCCGGTGGCGCCACAGAAACCACCGGCACACAAGTCTAGCGGACAAAATACAGATGATGTTTTGAACTTTTACTTGTTTAGTTATATTTCTTTCTATTATATGTTTGTCTCAACCAAAATAAGGTGTACTAACAGGCATAACAGAATGTCCACGAAAATATCACATGAATTGCACAATTTTCTCTGAAACCAATGAAATAGTGCCCGTGCAGCAGATTAAAAACTTTCCAAATGTCTTTTGAAATCATGTCTTACATGGTTGAATGATCTTGAAAATCACTGGGAGCAGCCTTTCAGAGCTGACAGAGGGAGTCCACTCTCTCACTCTTCCCACCCCCACTCACCCCCTTTAATTAGTATATTGTACGGTGTTGGTGAATCTGATTCGCAATATTTCGAACTCTCAGTCCACCCCTGCCCCCAGTATTTTATTGGTTGATAAGATTCGCCCAGTTTACGATTGGTTCATTATGGACATGTGACATTATTTTAATTAGTTCTCCGCAAAATGCCAATTCAGATTTGAAAAGGTCTATACCGGCATAACAGAAATCTGTTTTTTAATTTTGTCTTGCATTTTACAAAACTTTAATAAATCTTTCAGGATTACTGCAAAATAAAAGATATAGAAAAATAGTATTGAATCATCATATATTTTTGATATTTGATTTGAGTGCATTCATGTAAAAAAGCCAAAATTTGGATGTTTCTCAACAGACGCATAACATTTTAAAAACTTGTGCAGCTCTTGAATGAAAGAAGATACTAAGATAGCTTTATTCAAGAAACTGGAACGAGCATTCCCAGATATTGTATACCTTGGAGATTTCTTTTAAACTTCTCTATTTCATAGCAAATGTGGAGCATAAGTTATTGTACAGCTCCCAAAATAATTTAATCAAATACTTTCAAAAACATTCTACACACATGAATGGCTGTTAGCAAGTAAATATCTTAAGCAATATCAAGTACAAACATAACCTTTAAGCCTTAACTTATTTTTCAAGACATTTACCCCGCTAAGCATAGCGTGGATATTTACTAGAGTTATACTTACATTCCATGCAATAAATATGCAATCTGGTCACATGACCTGATTCTGACGCACTTCAAACCGACCTTAAAAACGTAGTTACCAGCCCAGTCCTGACCTCCATATTACCTCTACTAACCTTCACTTAATATTCCACCGAGGCCTGAATGAGAGGGGAAGCGAGCCGGGATGCATGGAAGGTAAGTAAAGTCTCGTAAATATTCCTGCTACGCTTAGCTGGGTAAATTTGCTTCTAGTTATACTTCACCTTCCATGCTATAAATATGCAATCAAATTGCAACCGAGGATAAGGAGAAAGGGAGTTCAGGTCACAGTACAATTTTCTAAACTTTTTTTTAAAATAACCTAGGTAAAACGTCTACAGAACAAAGGTTAATCATCCGCGAAAACATGCGAACATAGTCCGTTAGTGAACAGAATCAAACTGTGAACAACACTCAAAACGCCATGACGAAAACTCACCAGGTTCGTTAGAGGACCGGAGCTATTTAGGAAGCATGAAGGGATCAAACCGTCTGTAAAGTTTAACTAAAAAGAAGCTGCCAGAACCATGACAGAACCGTGTTAGTAAAACATAAACAAAATAAAAGGTGCCGAAGATCGGAAAAATTCCATTAGTAAAACAACCAAAGAACAATCGCCAATACAACAGCAAAGATTCGTTAGTAGGAATAAACGAAATAAAAAGAGCCTGAATTGCCCAAAAATTTCATTAGTAAAAAGAAATGAATTAAACGAGCCAGAACAGCGGCCGAATTCCGTTAGTGAACGATTAAGATATTAAGAAATTTAACGTAATAACTCCAACAGAAGGAGAGAAAGTGAATAATTGAAAGCGAGAATATTCACCTCAAGAAAGGGGTGGTTCTCTTCTTGAAAGAACAGCCTTTGCAACTCAGCCTTGATAGTTTTAAATATCCTTCAAATATGTGGAGACGAACGTGGCTGGTGTTTTCCATACCACAGCACAAAGAATCTTATTGAGAGGAACCCCACCAAAAAGCGCAATTGATGTAGCTATGCCTCATACCTGATGTGCCTGAACCGAACGTTCCGTGAATAACATGGATTTATTGTATGTGATTGCCTGAACAATTCAACGTGAAATCGTGTCACGCAAGACTGCGCGATGCCGATTTTGTAAGGACACAAAAAAGGTGGTAACGTCGTTCCGAAAGGATTGCGTACGTTTAAATAGTGTTTGAGACATTGAACGGGGCACCAGGCCTTGTCCTCTGCCATGTCAGAAAATGTAATGAGTGATGGACGGAAAATAGGTTCTGGTAAAAACTCTGTCTGATTCTTGGCTAAGAAGGCCGGGTCAGGCACGAGTTGAACGCCCCCTGATTCAAAGCGAATATGGCCCTCTTTGAGCGAAAGCGAGTAAATGGCGCCTCTGTCTAGCAGAGGCCGCGGAGAGTAAAAATACCAATTTGATCGTCAGTTCCTTGAGTAGACATTCTGGCGAAGGATTAAACGGAGCCCGTGCTAATGTCTCAAGAACCACCTGCATATCCCAAGGGGGAGCGAGGTTCTGAACTAAAGGTCTTTGTAAGAACATTCCTTTAATTAATTTTTTCAGAGGCTGTGCGTCGTTGATGGTCGAGCCATCTAGAAAGCCCCAGTGGATAGCTGCTATGGCTGTCCTGAACCCCTTGACTGGGGGGTGGTTCTGTGCCGTGGGGTCCAGATCGTTTACAAAATTGACTTCCTCTCGCGAGGGATAGATGTCAATAGCATCCTCCTCCGAGACCACAGGGTCGGGGGATGCCATGCCGCAGCAGTGGCCGAGGGGAGGGGGGGGGGGCAAGGGGGCGTGGTAGCATCCGCTCCAGCACCTGGAACACCAAAGTCTCAAGTGTTTTCTTGAGTGTGTCCTGGAAGGAGGGATCCTCGAGGGGGTTTCCCCTATGTCACTTCCTTCGCCTCCGCCTGGGTTCAAGGAAGGATGAGGAAGAGGAGGAATAGGACTGGTGATGTCGACTCTGTTCCCTCCTTGTATGCTCTATCCTGTTCCCTGTCTCTCCTCTGGGGTATGTCTTCTTTAGGAGACCTCACCAGGGGGACAGGAGGGTTGGGCTCCGCCACAGCACTTGGGTGGCAGTGGCGGCAGGGGGGGTAAGACGAAAACGGCCTGTCCGACCGCAGCTACTCCACTCTCTCGTCCGCTTTTTGAAAGTGCCGGTCGCGGTGGAGTCTGTGCTCCGACCACGCCGCTTGATCCCAGACACTGCATAGAGTACAAGGGTTGGACTCGAAGCATAATCCACACGCGTAACATGTGAGATGGATGTCACCGTAGCATAATTTAAAGAAACGTTTACATGCTATGGATCGCAGGACATCTTGGGTGTGTAACGTACCGACACTCGAGGACCTGTCCTCTGTGTCCATGATACTGGTGAAAATAATCGCGGAACTGTAACGTTCAATGCACACAATCTTATTGATGGAGTTTACACGGCCGTAGAACTGCGTAGCTAATGGCTCTCGTAGTGCTATACTTCTTGCGTACCTTCGTAGCTAGTGGGTCTATTTCCAGGTTAATCGTACGGTGTACGTTATCCCATTACAAAACTATGGAATCGTACAGACCCGTTCACCGGAGCCGTAGGCCACAGAGCCGTCCAGCCAGTCAACGGACCCATAAACACGAGCCGTGGAGCCGTCCAATGGACCCGTAAACACAGATCGTGGAGCAGTATGGAGCCGTCCAATGGACCATATGGATCTAATCACATGAGCCGTACGAACCAGAAAGGACCAGTGAAATCACTTGTGACTCACATATAACCTCTTTGGGCGCCGCCTTTACGTGGTCCTACCGGCCCTATCGCGGAACCATGGACCACAGCGGTGTACAAAGGCTTTACCCACTAAAAATACGCGCCACTCACAACTCAGTAATCTTATCGAGAAGGGGCGCTTCTTTATAGTCGTTTATAATAAGTGACGTCTAGGACGCCACTTAGCTTATCAATATAGACTCGAGTAACTTACGTCTAATAGACCGAACCCGTGGCCCTGCCAACTCAGTAATCTATCGAGTCAGGGGCCTCCAGGGGGTGAATCGAGAAAAAGTTAACAACGTAAACTACAAACACAGGCCTCCTCGACTCAGTAATCTATCGAGACGGTGGCCATGGCGTTTTTCTGAAAAGTAAAAATATATGCATATACTTACACGAAGATTCCCATACGAAGAATGTACTTACAACCCTCACACGGGTGAGACGGGTCTGCGGGAGATGTCAAACATAGAGAGGCAAGCCACAGCGTTTAGTACATCAAAAAATAGTATCAGAAAAATTAATATCTGAATTTTCTTTTTAACCCGAGAAAATGTACCCGAACTTAAATTCTTAAAAGGGTAGCGGTAACGTGGAAAACATGAACCACTGAGTAACTTGGAGTCTGTGGAGATAAAAAAAAAAGATTAGATCTCCTGTAAAGAGGACGTCAGAGAGACCCCCTCCAGGTCTCTCCGACAGTCCAAAATTGAAGCTTGAAAATTAAAAACTTTGTCTTAATTATATGCGAGAAAAACGAATACATGATATGTACTGTACTTGTAACTCTCTTGTAACAGCTGTAGCTCCTTGGAGCTGTAAGAAGCCGACTCCTTGAACACCCGAAAAACGAATACATGATATGTACTTGTAACTCTCTTGTAACAGCTGTAGCTCCTTGGAGCTGTAAGAAGCCGACTCCTTGAACACCCTGTGGTGACGTCAACCCAATACGCATGCGCCAACATCGATTGAAGAAATTTGCCTAATGCATACGAGAACCTGTACTAAAGATATCTTAACATGTTAATACAATGCATAGTATAACGCTAGGCTCTCTTCGTGGAAGGGCAGGGCAGAGGGTGAAAAACACTTAAACCCAGGGGCAAGAGGTCCACTAGGCAGGCACACTTGGTGCTCTAGGGCCTAAAAACACCCGCTGCGAGAGTGGGACTCTCTCGAACTAGCCACCCACTTTGTATGGATGGAGACAAAAACACTCTATCCTAAGTGTAGGTTAAACGGGAAAGTCCTGTGAGTCGGACTAAAGAAATCCCGGACCAATGACTACCTTGTCTTACCTCAGAGGACTTAAAAAGGCGAACCGGATAAGACCGATCAGCGTAAAAACCTGCCTGGTAGAAGCTGCAAGGGAGAAAAATGCTTGAAAAAGGTTAAATTTATTGTCATGACAACGCGCTGAAAAGAAGTGAGGGTTAGTAAAGGTAATATGGAGATCAAGACTGGGCTGGTATACTTAACTACGTTTTTTAAGGTCGTTTAGAAATGCGTTAGAATCAGGTCATGTGACCAGATTGCATATTTATAGCATGGAAGGCAAGGTATACAGTAACTAGAAGTAAATAGAGACGGTAGAAGTATTTAATCAGTTTTTAAGTGAAGAATATTTTAAGATGTTCTAAAAAAAAACTTAAGAAATAAACATGAACCAGAATTTCAACATTGTAATAATTGTGTCATGCATATAACATATGAAATAAATTTAATGCATATCTGTCTTTCAAAAATGATTGAAGCAAAGTGATGTGAATCACTGGCTAGTGTGTGTTACGCACTCTATTCCATTCACAAATTAAAATATGCCAGGAAAATCATCTTAATTTCCACAAAAGTTCTAAAAGGAACAACTAAATCTAATCTACAAGTAGCTTGGACAAAAAGGCTTTAGTATTTCATCAAATCTGATTATTCAGTTTAATTTCATATTTATCAGTTGATCTATCAAAATATATTTCTATACCTTAAAAAAAAAAATCCTATGTATATGTAGACAGTAAATTACAGGATCAATAACTGACAAATAAAACAATAAAGTTCATCTCCAATTCTTCAGTTTTCACAGAGCATCATGGAGACAAACGAAAACATTGGAATGTTGGAGACCTTAAAGATCAAGAAGTTTTTAATAAGCGGAAACAAGACACATAAATTAGTAAAGGGAAAAAATATTCTCAAGTAAAACATAAAAAAAAAATATATATGAAATAAAATAACAAACAAACAAAATAAAAAATAAAGGACAAAACAGACTACAATAAAAGCAATCAGAGGAATTTCTTATGACATAAAAGAAGAAAGTACCTCACAATTTGGTAAATGCAAGTCCTAAAGCATACTACAAATAGATCCCAATGATGATGTTTTCAAATTCAGTACAAAAATATGCATGTGATACTTTTAAAACTTGACAACAACAAAAACTACAACAAACATGATGTTTAGCATTCTTAAATATATCTGCAATGATAAGTAATAAGAAAGGAATAATATATATGATAAAGCACACAGTGAAGCATCTTTAATGCACATACAATGTTGAGATATTTTTGGGCAGGATTTGATACTGATCACACTTATATTGTAGCTTACGTCTGGAATACACATACTTTCAACAAAATGAATGAATACAAATAAACACTAAATTTAAAACTGTTCATTTAAACTTCTTAGAAACATTTTACTAATGGAAAATAAGCTTTAAAATATATTAAATGATATTATTATATATATAATATATTAAATGAAAGCTTCCTTCACCCAAGTATTGAACTGTAGGAAATTATAAGGATTAAAATAAGTTGGTTTATTTAAGTAAACTGTGTATGACATTATAAGGATTTAATAGCCTTTTAACAGCTTTGAAAGAGATTTAATAGCTTTTTGGGCTACAAGTTGACTATGATAAACAAGTGTATGTCAAAGCTATGCAGAAGATTTGAAAACAATAAACACACATTTGAAGATAGATGTCAGTTATGATCACAGGGGTCCAAATTTAAATTTGTTGATACTGTTCTACGGAATAGTACTTTCTCAATTAATACTGTTCCGGACCAAATTTCATTGTTCCAACTTTTTGACGAAAACAGGACAAATTTCTTTTTTCTGAATGGGCTTAATTTGCAATTACTTTTAATAAAGTAACTTTATTGGTTAAATATATGTGGACTTTGGTAATCAGGAACGTTATGTCACTTCTTGGTATTCACATGATGTGGCATCTAATGGTATACATGCGCTCAACCTTGTATGTGTGTATTCATGATTACTTGTGCTGACAATTGCAGGGGAGGTGGAGAAAAGCTCTTTCTTACTGATACTATTTTAAGATAATCTTGTTTTTGTTGTTTTTGAGCAGAAATCATGTTAGTGATCCATGATGCCACATTCTTGTGCAACAAACAGTTCCACCGGAACAGTTGATGTTTGAAAATTCACTGTTCCTGCATAAAAAGCACTGTTCTCCGAATAGTGGAACAGTGGGAAATTCGACCCCTTAATCATGAAATTACAAAGGTAAATTTTCGAGTTTGATGCTTATTTTGTGGCTGTTTTTGTGATTTATGAACATTTTAAAAGTTATGCAGGGATTGCAGGTGATCCTTTACAATTGGCTATTCTATCACAACAAAAGCAAATCTGATATGCATAATTCACAATGACCTTTTCTAGAGGCTTTATAATGGAGTATACATGAGTGTTTCATACATGGTGGTACTTTTCTTAAACCCAAGTATAGTATTTAAGGCCACTGCAAACCGAATGTGACATTTGTTAACTAATACAAAACCCATGAAGTAATATGACCAATTGATCATCAAAGGCAATATGCTTTTTAAAATATGCATGCCCCACCTCAGATGATTTATTAAAGGCAGGAGTAAAATAATTATCTTTTTTTTTTTTACTTCCCTCTTTTTTATCTGAATCTTCTATACTGATATTCCTTACATGAAAATAATAAATCATAACACATCTTGTTACATGTGATAATCCTAATGTATCACCCTCACTGCTTTGCACTTGGCACTAACAGCCTGAAAGCAATTTGTTTGTAAATATTGCAAAATAGTTCAAATAGTTTTCAATACATCAAAGTTGATCATAACCAGCTATGTTGATATATATACAAACGGAAAATTCAATCAAATTGATAATAGCTTAAAAAATTAGTAGATTATCATCTATTCTAAGTTATCAAAGATATTTGGCTTAAAACTTAAAAACAACAAACAGCCAAATGATAACTTCAGATTGTTTATCTATTTATCATTATCATTATTATTATTATTGGGGGGATAAGCAATGCTCTTTTAATGAATATTTCCTTTAGACTTCGATAGTAATCATAATTAAGCCAACAGCACTAGGTGAGCTTACTCATCAAAAGGAGAAACATAATTTGTATTGAAAATAATTGCACTATATATAAAAGTTCTCAAATGTGAGTAATAAGAGAGTAATCACATGCTATAATTTGCCATCAAACTGATAAGAATAAAACAAGCCAGCCGTGTCATTTAAATGGAGAGCGAGGGGACCAACAGCACTACAAAATGCTCTAGGTCTAATGGCAGATCCAGACTTTCAACAAAGGGCTTTAAGTACGAGCTCTTGGGTCAAAATTTTCTGGAGCGCATACGAAACAAAATAACAAAGTTTCTTGGCCTTAAACCCTCTCTAAATTTCTCCATTTCCTTTACAAGCCAACAAAGTTTGAACTTTGCCCCTTTCCATGAAAAAGTCATATTTCACCATCTAATAATAAGACACACAGATGCTGATAAGTTAACAGACAAGATATCCTTTCAACCAATATTCTAGTGTCCAGTAAAAAAACTTTTATTACCATCTGAAGAATCAAGGAATACAATTTCGTAAGTGAAAATAATTCACTAATATTTATCCAAATACAGAACAATCTGCAAAGAAAATAGGTTTAGGATATGGCTCAGTAAACTTCACAGACCTTCCATGTTTG
Organism: Chiridota heheva; assembly: GCA_020152595.1. Taxonomy (NCBI): domain Eukaryota; kingdom Metazoa; phylum Echinodermata; class Holothuroidea; order Apodida; family Chiridotidae; genus Chiridota; species Chiridota heheva. Next base: position 3,273,055 of record JAIGNY010002171.1, read on the forward strand.
AGCTTTTATCAATATTTCAACTTCCATTGTCATTCTCTCTCCTTATCTGGCTTACCAATAAACTTCTATACTATGTAAATATCTGCTGATAACAATCCTTGATTCTAAACATCTTCATCATCACCTAAAGAACTTGAGACCTGAGATCATCAGAAATTTTTCCAGGAAGAGCTCTGAGTCTAAGAAGGCAATATGAGCAGCTCTACCAATTAAAGAGTTGGCAGAGGTCTGGAGGCTGTGATGAACATCGTAGCGCACAAAGGTGACATCTGGGTTGGTTATGACTGGTTCCAACAGGTTGTTAAGCATCTCTGCGTAAATAGTACCTGAAGAAAAGAAGATATTACACTTGATAATACTGAATCTTCATTGATTGTCACCCTTTTTCGTTAAATCTGTATAGGGATTACTTACGTTGATAATTAGGCGATTGATGCCTGGAATGGAACCATAAAGCAAAGTATATAACAATATCTCTTATCTTCATCATTATCAAAGCTCTGTGTAAAACAATCCAAATTCATCCAAAAAGAACACCTTATGCTTAACCATATAGCCTCATAGTAGAACATGCATACAGTATAAGCTGTATTAATACAAGTAGATATTCACCTTCCAAATCAGTGTCCTTGATATAAATCTATAGGATGAAGCAATCTACAACTCATATCTACAGGGGGGCAACGACAAACAACCCCCAACCAAACTAGCCACAGGCTCATAACTAGTAGGGGATATATACATGGAGCACCAAATAGCACCTTCATTACATGGCATCGAATAAATTGGTGAAAACACGACCACTGGTAAATGCCCTCAAGGTGAAACCTTACCATAAATGGACCTGTCCTTTGATGCAGCCTTGCACATTTCAACTCTTGCAGAATGAACAGGTACGTAACGATCCTGCAGCGACCCCACTAGTAGTACATTCTGAAACAGCTCCAGACCTATGGACATCAAAACAAAGATTTCTGAATACTCATGCATTCTCATTTAGGGCTCTCACCAGTAAATCTGTAATCAGCACTTGTCAACCATCAATAACTATTATATGATGATGTGCTATCTGCATTGCATATTACTACCTAAAAAACCAGAGGGAGAAATCCCACATGGTTCCGATGCTAACTTTGGATTATCAACTTTTTTATATTTTATTGTATATCTTTAAATGTTGTGTTCTTACACGTTTAGTTTATTTATCACACTGGAATATGTAATTTGTTTATATTAGAACATGTATCTTGTGTATACTGGAACATGTAATTTGTGTATACTGGAACATGTAATTTGTGTATACTGGAACATGTAATTTGTGTGTACTGGAACATGTAATTTGGGTATATATTGTTGCTTGTTTACATGTTAAGGATTTTTCCTTAAGCTATAAGCCACAATAACAACCAACCAAATTCTATTTGACTCCACCTGACATGAATAATAATGAGGTCAATAACTCAACATTCTATGGGATCCTGCATCATCCTTGCTTTTATCAACAGTTTCATACTAAGTTTGATTTAAATCTTGACATGGCTTTGTGGAAATATGAGCATAAACAGAATTTCACACCTAGTTAGTCCCGCCTTCTCATTAATATTCATGACATCAGCTCCAAAAACAACAGGGATCATCTGCATACCACAACACACCCATATATTAAGAATGATATAAATCCAATTTAATGATCTTGAGATAGTGTTACAAGCTTGTTAACAAAATTTTACATTTAGCCCCAACTACTACCTACTGATCAGTTAACTTACGATTGACCACTAATTCTTCCTTACCTGGGTGTTTGCTGAGATGGTGTAGGAAAGACTGTCTACGGTCCAGAGGGTCTCTGAGGTTGTGTAAATTTAAGTTTGACCAGTTAACTTACGATTGACCACTAATTCTTCCTTACCTGGGTGTTTGCTGAGATGGTAGAGGAAAGACTGTCTAGGGTCCAGAGGGTCTCTGAGGTTGTGTAAATTTAAGTTTGACCAGTTAACTTACGATTGACCACTAATTCTTCCTTACCTGGGTGTTTGCTGAGATGGTAGAGGAAAGACTGTATAGGGTCCAGAGGGTCTCTGAGGTTGTGTAAATTAAAGTTTGACCAGTTAACTTACGATTGACCACTAACTCTTCCTTACCTGGGTGTTTGCTGAGATGGTAGAGGAAAGACTGTCTAGGGTCCAGAGGGTCTCTGAGGTTGTGTAAATTTAAGTTTGACCAGTTAACTTACGATTGACCACTAACTCTTCCTTACCTGGGTGTTTGCTGAGATGGTAGAGGAAAGACTGTATAGGGTCCAGAGGGTCTCTGAGGTTGTGTAAATTAAAGTTTGACCAGTTAACTTACGATTGACCACTAACTCTTCCTTACCTGGGTGTTTGCTGAGTTGGTAGAGGAAAGACTGTCTAGGGTCCAGAGGGTCTCTGAGGTTGTGTAAATTTAAGTTTGACCAGTTAACTTACGATTGACCACTAACTCTTCCTTACCTGGGTGTTTGCTGAGATGGTAGAGGAAAGACTGTATAGGGTCCAGAGGGTCTCTGAGGTTGTGTAAATTAAAGTTTGACCAGTTAACTTACGATTGACCACTAATTCTTCCTTACCTGGGTGTTTGCTGAGTTGGTAGAGGAAAGACTGTCTAGGGTCTGGGTGGTCTCTGAGGGACAGCTGCAGCAGGGCATTTGACTTTTTCCACTTCTGTATAACCCACAAACCTACAGACACATAAAACAAAGGAATTATATACATGCATACCAAATTCAAACATAATTCTTCTGTTGTTGTAAATAATGATACTTATCCTATCTTGATTATAACAATTCATAGAAACCTGTGGTAACCTTCAAGAAAGCTAAATATGTATATGTTTATGTTGAAAATTTATAGCATGCATATGGACAAAATAACAGAAATGCTTATTTTACAGAAATTAATGAGAAATCTGCATAAAAAAAGACCTTAGAACGTAAAGGCAACCAGTTTGTCAATGAAAATACAACTATTGATAGTTCAAAGACCAGAAAAATCACACCAAAATCAGTAAAAAGTTGGTTTCAACCCGCCACACACAAACACCCCCAAAATATTCATGAAGAAAGGCTTGAAGATTCAGATGACTATACTTAGGTACCGAAACTTAAAAACCTTGATCGGTTTATCTCCTGAACAGCAAGTTATTCTTACAAAAGTGAAAGATGTCCTCTCTTGGCTTTTTAAGCACTTTCACTGAAGTAATCAAAAACACTTTTAGAGGTACTTTAAATTTTATCAAATTCAGTAAACAACCCAACTGCTTACCGGTGTTTACAAGAGTGCTGCTATTATAGAGTTGCCCCAGATGAGGCCCTGAGAGGGACAAGAAGGTGTGAAGGAAAGGGACAAACCGGTCCATGGCGGGCTTCGTCAGCGCTGATCTGATAATAAGGGTGCCAAGGGAATGTCCAATAAAACTGGAAAGCAAAAAAAAACATGAAAAACAATTTCTATCAATGTGACTGTCAGATTGAATCTATTTCGCATATTTTCAGTGATATACTTCTTAATCCGCAATATATGCAACATAAAAGAACTGCACTGCTATGAAACTACTATACTAAATTAAATTATAAAATAGTTAGCATACATTTCTGACCTTCAGTTACTTACATGTATCTTTTTTCACATCAAACTGCATTTTGTGTCAATGTAAATTTGGGCAAATAACATGATAATTGATAAGTTTATACGACATTGTAATAAGAAACAAGTGAAAGGTTAAACAAAGAATCACTTTAAACTAAGTTTCCATTGTCACTTATACAGAAGTCAGCAACTTTTCCCTTGCAATAATTTTTTCACCAAGCATCACAAGGAATTTGCAGTTCATCGTTGACAGAAGTAATGCATAGCTAAAAGCATATTTCATATTTTGCATAAAAAATAGTGAATTTGATGTTTGTATTAAAAAAATTCATAATTACGACTGTATACTTAGATACCTTTAAATGTAGCACTTTCAAAAGATCTGCACAAATTTGTATTCAGAGTTTAAAAACAAACAAAAAAATTCAAAAGAAGGAAAATGGAATTTGAAAAATGACATCCCACTACAAAATTTCTACACATATTAGTCTGCTTCGAATGTGAAAAGAAAAAGGATTGTAAAATTTGTTACCTAATTTTTGATGGTTTCAGTCTCAGCAGGTCTACGTAGTAGATGATCTCTTGGACCAGCCTGTCAGTCATTGTATCAAAATCAGCAAAAGTATCATCCTGTTACAAAAAAATGCATTTACTTTTAAGGATAAAGTAATCTAATGTTGGAAAGGAAATGTAACGATGGAAAGAAAATATAACGATGGAAAGGAAACGTAACTTTGGGAAGGAAACGTAATGTCGGGAAGGAAACGTAACGTCCGGAAGGAAACGTAACATCGGGAAGGAAACGTAACGTCCGCAAGGAAACGTAATGTCGGGAAGGAAACGTAACGTCCGGAAGGAAATGTAATGTCGGGAAGGAAACGTAACGTCCGCAAGGAAACGTAATGTCGGGAAGGAAACGTAACGTCCGCAAGGAAACGTAATGTCGGGAAGGAAACGTAACGTCCGGAAGGAAACGTAACATCGGGAAGGAAACGTAACGTCCGCAAGGAAACGTAATGTCGGGAAGGAAACGTAACGTCGGAAGGAAACGTAACATCGGAAGGAAACAACGCCCGCAAGGAAACGTAATGTCGGGAAGGAAACGTAACGTCCGCAAGGAAACGTAATGTCGGGAAGGAAACGTAACGTCCGGAAGGAAACGTAACATCGGGAAGGAAACGTAACGTCCGCAAGGAAACGTAATGTCGGGAAGGAAACGTAACGTCCGCAAGGAAACGTAATGTCGGGAAGGAAACGTAACGTTGGGAAGGAAACGTAATGTCGGGAAGGAAACGTAACGTCCGCAAGGAAACGTAACATCGGGAAGGAAACGTAACGTCCGCAAGGAAACGTAATGTCAGGAAGGAAACGTAACGTCCGCAAGGAAACGTAATGTCGGGAAGGAAACGTAACGTTGGGAAGGAAATGTGACCTTGAGAAAGAAATGTGACCTTGGAAAGGTAATGTAACCTTGGGAAGAAAATGTAACGTTGGGAAGGAAATGTAAGCTTGAAAAGGAAATGTATGTAATGTTGGAAAGGAAACAATATAACCAAAATATTAAAATCTGATTTGAGGGTCCTAGGATAAAATTTTCTTACAAATAGTCAATATATTATCTAATTCTTTTAATTTTTTAAGAAAGATGTAACCTTTTCTTTGTAATTTTTAAAGGAGCTTTGCGATAAACAATGTTAAGGTTATCATTCTCCATAGAAAATTGTGGTTCTTCTCTTGCGTGCAATGGTACTGATAGTCCCATTTACTTCATGTCAATCAAATTCATCTATCATCAACAATCCTTACTCTTAATCTGAGGGCTTGTAATGTGTACATGTTTCCCATCTTTTCATACATTTATGAATAAACTTTGATTTCATTGTAACTTGAAATCTTTTCCTCACTTTCTAACATACCGATCATTATATATATAAATCTTAAGTAACATTTCCAATTTCACCAGAGATCTTCATACAGTTCTGGAGTTCAGGAAAACAGAAACAGACCACTGCAGAAAAGCAACAACATGTTGGTTTACTTTTGTTCCACAATGCAGCATTCACAGCAAAACCTATCATGCAAAATACATGTGTATGCACAGCGGCTTGTTTTGTGCTGTTTTGCTGTGGAACGCACTGAGATTAGATGATATCTACTTTTTGTTCAGATGTTCTTGTGACTCCTTAGTAGACTTCTTACCCCTTGATATAGACAAGGGAGGTGTGGACCAAGATAAAACAACTTTAATTTTAGATTCACATAAATTTGTAGAAAATGTCTGATCTCAATGCTTTCTGCTTTCAAAAATTTGTCTAAGAATATCTTTTTAGGAGAAAGTCTCAACATATATATCGCTGTTAATTACACTTTTGTAGTTTTTACTTAATTATGAGCGTCTTCTACAAATGAAGTTTGGAGGTGCTTGTCTTATAGAAAACAAACATACCTGATTACTTTCCGACATAAGGAACTCAAACTTCTCATCTGGCAGGCCCATCTCAATGTACATCTTGAGAAGTCTCAGGTCAGCTCTGTTGCCATCAAGTCCATGGACACAGATGACCAGATGGACATCAATCCCATCTTGACCCTCCACAGCCTCTGGCACTGCCCTTGGCATGCTGTAGTATGGGTAGGGTGATGCATATGCATTAAGGTCACTGTAGAGTTTGAGGCAGCCACCAAGGTGGGTGCGAAAATCTTGCTTTGCAGCTGCAAACCTGAGGAAGAAAAGTCAGGAAATCACAAACCTTTTTGATTAGTAGCAAGAAATTCTCTTACAAATTGACCAAAACATTACTAGTTTTCTATTTTAAATTCATCCCTCACGATGTCATTTTGCGATGTCATTATTTAACTTAATTTGTAAAATATGATAATTTATAGTACTAAAATAACAGAACACTACAATAAATTGTTAATGTTTTTAAAATGATCTCTTGCACAAAATTTCTACCCATAACATATCATTATTTTAATAATTCCCAAGACATTCAAATTATACTACAAAATTATAAAATAGCTTAATATAAATCCTCACCTGTCCCTTGCATTTTGAAGGAATGGAGATTCATCAACAACTTCAAATGATTCTTTAGAGCTTCCGACTGCTTGAACGCTGGACATGGATGTACTGGCCGATGACTCATAAGGTAAGACGGGTCGCACTAAGCATGGCTCTACAGAGAAAGAACTATTTGGAGAGACTGAAGAATTCATGAAAGAAAAACAACCAGTGCAGGTGGTGAGGACTGATGGAGGCTTCTGCTTGGAATTTTGCCTAGATGAAGATGCTCTGGGAGGAACTCTCCCTGCATCTTTTACAATGCCATCTCCTGGCTCCTTGCCCTTTTCTTTTGAGCATGGTTCATATGAATCTTCTAAAGGAATGGTATCCTGTCTTTGGTATATAGGTTTTGAAGAGGCCCCTTCTATAGGGTCATAAGGTAAACTGCTAAATTCACTTTCTGTCTTTTCTGAGTCTGTAATTTCCTGAGTTGATTCTTCATTTTCAAGGGATTCTTTTTCATGAAGGGGGTTTGATAAAGATGTAGGAGTAGAATGATCCTCTTCACTGTAATACCCATTCTGTATCATTTCCAACTCTGACACATTAACGTCATCACCCACCACTACTCTGATATCATTGGTAGCAATCAACTCAGATGGGCTATGAGTAACAGATTTCTGAGACTCTTCAGATTTCTTTGTTCTTAATTCATTTCCACTAAGAATATTATCACTGCTACCAGGTTGTTCCAAAATGACCCCCTGGGTATTTATCCCACTACCGTCCCATAACCTGTCAGTATCAGACTTGACATCTTGCTCTTGACTTCTAGGTACCTCTTTTTGTTCTAAGATATGACCTTCAGATTGTGACCAATGTCCATTCAGTATTATTGCACTATCCACAACAGGAGTTAAATTCACCCCCTTAGCAGGTTTGTCCAATTTATCTATTGCACTATTTGACCCTTCTAGACAGTCGCTGGAAGAGGCAGCAGAGTTATATTGGTCACTGTTCGTACCAGGGTACACGCACACCTTGTTTTGGATACATGAAGGTAATGAGGGCATTGATGAGGAACTAGCCATTCCTTCTACTTTTGTTCGTTTCTCTTCTTCCACTACAGAATTAATTCTTTTGTCTCTTCGTTCACTGACCAAGCTCTTGGGAACTTCATAGCATGATACATCACGCTGCTGGCGACTCCCTTTCCCTCTTTTCATGAACTCTGGTCTGATATGTTTGATGGAGCTCACTGGGGTATATTTGATTCGTTTCTTCACTTTGGCCTTTTTCTTGTTTGAGTATTTTGTTATTTTGTCATCCGCCTGGCGTTCCCCTGAGTGCGATGCGAGTGTGTTCTGGTTGCCACTTGTGCTAGCACCAGTGTCTGGTGGGACAGTTATCACCTTGGGCTGGTTACTCATTCCTACAATGAAAGCAAATGTTGAAGCATAAATTTCAATCTTTGAAATCCTTTTGAAATGTCTCAAGAGGCTACACGCTAATTTTTCTAAATTTTGTAAATCCTCTGTTGTCATTCTTATCACTAAGGTTTGTCAGAAAACCGATTCTTGTTCATACCAATATCCACGAAATCAAAACTTAATAGATACCAATATATGGAAAGAGTTGGTATGGAAAATCCATAAAGTAGTAAAACAAATGCATATTTCTTTTTCAGAACATGTGTATATTTGATATTTTAATTTTACCCGCTTAGTGTAGCGGGGATATTTATGAGCTATACTTATCTTCCATGCTATAAATATGCAATCTGGTCCCTAACCTGATTCTAACACACTTCTAACAGAATTAAAAACGTAGTTAATACCCCAGCCCTAATCTCCAACTCTAACAAACCCCACTTAACATTCCACTGAGGCCTAAAAGTGAGGGGAGGTGGGCGGGTGCATGGAAGTATAACTCTCATAGATATTCCCGCTACACTAAGCGGGTACATTTACTTCAAATTATATCTTACCTTCCATGCTATAAATATGCAATCAGATTGCAACCAAGGATCAGAAGGAAAGGACTTCAGGTCGAAGCCCACAAAGGCTGGTCCTAATACTCAGTTCAGGTCGAAGCCCTCAAAGGCTGGTCCTAATACTCAGTTCAGGTCGAAGACCTCAAAGGCTGGTCCTAATACTCAGTTCAGGTCGAAGCCCTCAAAGGCTGGTCCTTATACTCAGTTCAGGTGGAAGCCCTCAAAGGCTGGTCCTAATACTCAGTTCAGGTCGAAGCCCTCAAAGGCTGGTCCTAATACTCAGTTCAGGTCGAAGCCCACAAAGGCTGGTCCTAATACTCAATTCAGGTCAAAGCCCTCAAAGGCTGGTCCTAATACTCAGTTCAGGTCGAAGCCCTCAAAGGCTGGTCCTAATACTCAGTTCAGGTCAAAGCCCACAAAGGCTGGTCCTAATACTCAGTTCAGGTCAAAGCCCTCAAAGGCTGGTCCTAATACTCAGTTCAGGTGAAGCCCTCAAGGCTGGTCCTAATACTCAGTTCAGGTCAAAGCCCACAAAGGCTGGTCCTAATACTCAGTTCAGGTCAAAGCCCTCAAAGGCTGGTCCTAATACTCAGTTCAGGTCAAAGCCCTCAAAGGCTGGTCCTAATACTCAGTTCAGGTCGAAGCCCACAAAGGCTGGTCCTAATACTCAATTCAGGTCAAAGCCCTCAAAGGCTGGTCCTAATACTCAGTTCAGGTCGAAGCCCTCAAAGGCTGGTCCTAATACTCAGTTCAGGTCAAAGCCCACAAAGGCTGGTCCTAATACTCAGTTCAGGTCAAAGCCCACAAAGGCTGGTCCTAATACTCAGTTCAGGTCAAAGCCCACAAAGGCTGGTCCTAATACTCAGTTCAGGTCGAAGCCCTCAAAGGCTGGTCCTAATACTCAGTTCAGGTCAAAGCCCTCAAAGGCTGGTCCTAATACTCAGTTCAGGTCAAAGCCCTCAAAGGCTGGTCCTAATACTCAGTTCAGGTCAAAGCCCACAAAGGCTGGTCCTAATACTCAGTTCAGGTCAAAGCCCTCAAGGCTGGTCCTAATACTCAGTTCAGGTCAAAGCCCTCAAAGGCTGGTCCTAATACTCAGTTCAGGTCAAAGCCCTCAAAGGCTGGTCCTAATACTCAGTTCAGGTCAAAGCCCTCAAAGGCTGGTCCTAATACTCAGTTCAGGTCAAAGCCCACAAAGGCTGGTCCTAATACTCAGTTCAGGTCAAAGCCCTCAAAGGCTGGTCCTAATACTCAGTTCAGGTCAAAGCCCTCAAAGGCTGGTCCTAATACTCAATCTAGTTTTATCCTACTTAAAGGACTACTTTCCCAATCCTCTTAAGGACGAAAAACTTCTGAACAGCAATTACTAAACTATAGTAAATTACTCCTAGTTATAACAAACCTAACAGGAAACCACCTGCTAGTAAAAAACTGAGGTAAAACGTCGCATGGACATGGGTTAGTCGCCCAAAAGAACATGTAAAGAGAAAAGTGTTAGCATACAGAAAACAAACTGTAAACAACGGCTAATACGTCGGGGCGAAAACTTTACAAAGTTTGCCAGCAGACTGAGGCGGTTTTTCTAAACACGAGAAAAACAAACCATTCGTTGAAATGAACGAATTAAAACATGCCTTAACAACAGCAGAAATTTATTAGTAAATGAAACGATCAAAGAAGTTAATGAATTAACAAATGTATCGTAAGCGAAGCAAAATAACGTGAATAAAAGACAGTGATATTCATTCGCCTGATGAACGGGACGGTCCTCTTCTAGAAAGAACGGCCCTTGCAACTCCACCTTGATAGTCTGGTATATCCTTCAGATATGCGGAGACAAACGTGGCTGGTGTTTTCCAGACAGCAGCACAAAGTACATGTATCTCGTTAAGCGGAACCCCACCAAATAGCGCAATTGATGTAGTTAAGCCTATTACTTGATGTTCCTTGACCTGTTGTTCCGTGAACAATGCCGATTGATTATACGTGATTGTCTAGACAATCCAGCGAAATAGTGTCACGTTAAATGCCGCGTTGCGGACTTTGTAAAGACATGAATAAAGCTTTTATGTCACTGAGTAACGGTTGAGTACGCTACACCTAATGTTCTTAAGACTTCTGACGGGGCACCAGGACCTGTCCTCTAATGTGTCAGAAAAAGTACAGAGCAATAGAAGGAATATCGGTTCTGGTAAAAACTCTATGGTCTGATTCTTGGCCAAAAAGGCCGGGTCAGGCACGAGATACACACCCCAGACTGGAATCGAATATAACTCTCCTTGAGGGAAAAAGCGAGAAAGTCGCCCCTGTACCTAGCAGAGGCCGCAGAGAGCAGAAAAAACGTTTTAAGTGTCACTTCCTTGTGCGGAAACACAGACTGCAGCTCGAATGGAGCCCTTGCCAGTGTCTTCAGAACCACTTGCATGTCCAACAGGGAGCAAGATTCCGAACTGAGGGTCTTTGTAAGAACATTCCTTTTACTAATCTTTCCAGCAGTCGCACGTCTGTGACAGTTGGAAAATTAGAAAACCCTGGTGGATAGCTGCTTCGGATGTCCGAAAACTCTTGACTGTATTTATTTATTTATTTGGATTAAACTGATACCATAAGAAATCCGCAAAGTCACCAAGAAATGCCAAATGTGGAAAAACTGATCTGCAGTCTCGGAACATTCCGTCTCGGAACATTCTAAGTCTGGCAGATTACAGCTCCAAAGTAGAGGGTCTCCAACTTTAAGCTGTCAACTTCTTCAGAAAGGCCCTACGACACCAAGGATTCATAGGTAGAGGCCACACAGTCAAATGGAGTGCTTTTGGATTGTGGTGCAGTCTGTCGGAACCCAGGATCGAGACTAAGTCGTCTCTAAGAGGAAGCTCGTATGGGAAGTCTGCGATTAGATTGAGCAGCTGAGGGAACCACAATTGGCCGGGCGAATTGGGCGTTACCAGAAGTTACACGTGACAATGCTCGTACTTCACATTGTTTAGTAAGTACCCTTCGTACTAACGCGAACGGTGGAAAGGCGTAGCCCACAAAGTGGGTTTACTTGATCGTGAACACATCGACTCTCCAAGCCTTCGGGTCGGGATCAAGTCAAAGAGCGCAAAAGGTTGGTAGCTTGTGGTTGTCCACAGATGCGACGAAGAAGACGAAGACATGATCGTGCTGGCCACCTGTGGCAAGAAAGCTCACTCTGTGGGTGCTCCTTAAAGGGGAGATAACAGATCCGCCATCGTGTTCTCCTTGCCCGGCAGTTGGACAGCCTGAGGACTGACCTTCTTTGTCATGCACCAAGAAAGAAGGGACTTGGCGAGGGTCCAGAGTCTCCTGGACTCTCCCTGTCTGTGCCTCCCTGTCTGTTGATATAGGCCACTACGGTGGTGTTGTCGGTGTGTATTAATACAGTTTTGTTCCGCACTTGCGGTAAAAAGTGAAAAAGTGGTCGGCGCACTGCCTCTAGTTCCAGCATATCGATGTGCCAAAATCCCACGACTTGGGCCCACGCTAAATGCATCCCCACCCCGTCAAAGATGTGTTTGTCAACAGTGATAGTGACCATCTGGTGACGGGAATGTCGCTCCCTGTGATAGGTTGGAGTGGACGCACCACCACAAAATGTGGGAGACCCCACTGCCTGTGGATAGGGAATGGGAACACTTGAGTTCCCTCCAGTAGGTGAAATTGTAGGTCCAGCATGTGAAACCTGCACATAGCAACTATATCTACCACACTGGCTAGGTATCCTAGGAATACCAGCCATGCTCTCGCTGGGGACGTTGGTTGCCAGAGGAGGACATCGGCTCCTGGCTTCATGGCCAGGATCCATACCTCTCTTGGTTGTATGCAACCTTGTGTGAAATCCAAAATTGCTCCAAAAATGTGGGAGCCTGGGATGGAACTAGATTTGACTTGGCGTGATTGATAACCCAGCTTAAGTCCTGAGCCACTCTTGTGACTATGTTTGGGTGCTCCGCAACAGTCTTCTGCGACGATGAGCCAGTGAACAAGATACACAAAGATTCTTATGCCTTGTTTCTGCAGAGAGGCCGTGAACACACTCTTTATTCGGGTGCAGACCCTGGGGCAGTCGACAGACCGAAGGGTAATGCCCTGAACGTGCACCTGACTCTCTTAAATTGGAACGCCAGCAACTGTGTTCCTTGTGCATACACGTCTGCGAGGTCGATGGAGGTAGCCCAAAGGCCCTTCATCAACTGAAAGAGAATGGAGTGCAACATCTCGATCTTGAATGTCAACGGACGAATGAGTTTGTTGAGTGGTTTTAGGTTGATGATTGGACGCCACTTGTTCACCTTCTTGGGGGCCAGGAAAAACGTAGACATCATGAGGTCCCTGACCGGATCCAAGATCTGGGTGATAGTGTCTTTCGACAACAATTCCACCATCTCTGTCCTTAAGAACTCGTCGTAGCAGTCCATGCCAGCGGCATGCGGGTGGAGTAAGCAAAGGCTCCGCCCTTGCCAGCAGCTTCTTGGTCTTCCTAAGATCGTCCTGCTGGCTGGCCTGGCGCAATAGAACATTTCGAAAGTGACCTGCAAACAGGTCCACACCTTCTGTTGCAACTGCCAAAAGTCGACCTGTGTGGCATCCGAGAGGCCAAGGAGGGGGAGAATGTTCTCGCTCCTCTCCATGGCCACCATTGTAGAAGCTGGGTTGATCAACTGTTGCATCAATTAAGTCTGACAACCCGGCTAGCAAAAGTGTAGTCTTTGTGATGACGTTGGCCGGCAGATAATTCTGCAGGACAGAGTCCAACCACTCTGTCACTTATACAGTGGGAGCTTAATATTTGTAGCACCATCGCATGGCCTGGTCTATAGCTTTGATGGACTCTTTCTCTTCGCTGGCTTAATTAATTTATTAACCCTGGTCACTGGGGTGCCACTCGTGGGCTGGTAGAGGAGCTCCTATACTCCCTCTGGGATAGGGGGCATTCCTACTAGCCCCCGGTAAGCAGCTGGCTGGACACGGGTAGCCTATTTAACTTCCTTGTTGAAGGCTGTCCAGTCTTTGTTGGGGTCCTCACCCAATGCTGCAACCAGGTCACCATGGAAGCGTCAAAAGGATACTGCTTCGCCAATGGTTTCGCGTCCCTACAGGCGGTAGTGAACAGCTTTCGTTATGATTGGGAGACTAGTGGAGAGGGTCCATTGACCTGGGAGTATCTGGAGGCTTTGCAGGTAGGTCTAGGTCATCCATGAGGTCTAACTTCCCCCAAGGGGTAGATATCGAGGGCATCCTCCTTCGGACCTGTGTGGTTGGGGAGGGGGAGGGGGTGCCGCACCTCTGCAGCGGCTGCTGCTGGGCGGTGGGATGTGGGAGGAGGCAGCCTCTGCTCCACTGCCTGTGAAACCCAAGTTTGAAGCTTTAGCTCCTCCTGGGTGGGAGGAGGTTGCTGCGGTCTTGGTCTAGCCAGCGGAGGTGAAGGGGGAAAAGTCTAACCAACCGTAACTTCTCCGCCCTTTTGGCCACTTTCTGAAAGTGCTGATCACGGAACAGTCAATGCTCTAACAAAGCAGCATCATCCCGATCACTGCAAAGTGTACAAGAATTCGACTTGCAGCATAACCTGCAAGTATAGCATTTGTTATGGATGTCTCCAAGCCTTAGCTTGATGAATCGCTTACAAGCGATGCATTGTGGGACATCGGAGGTGCGTCTAGCACCAGACAACCTGTCCTCTGTGTCCATAATTTCAGTGATAGTTCTGCGGAACGATATAAGATGATACGTTCTCTTTAATAGTTCTCATGGCCGTGGAACTATGTAGCAATCGGCTACTTGTATGAGAAGAAATTAACTTCCGTGAAGCTACAACTCCTATAGAATTTTTTTTTTTTTTTACAAGGTATCTGTACAACTAGTGGCTACACCTCTGGCTTTAACGTACGCTGTCTGTTAACCTGATAAATTACTATAAAGCCATATGGATCAGTTCTATGGAGCCGTATCGACCCTTAAAGTGAATCTATGGAGCCGTATGGACAAGTTTTATGGAGCCGTATGCACCCGTATTAAAAGCCTTGCTATGGAGCCGTATGGACCCGTTCAATTAAGCCATATGGATCTGTAAGGCGTAGCTATGGAGCCGGGTGGACCCGTACAGAGCCATATAGACCCATAAAACTTAGTTAGGGAGCCATATGAACCCATATGGAGCCCTTCAATGGAGCCGTACGGACCGGTATGGACGCGTATCAGTAACCTTAGGGCTTCACATCGAGCCATGAGTTTACATGTAGCAACCTAAAATGCCACTTCCTGTGATCCTTCCGATCCCTGTGCGGAACCGTGGCCCACAGCGGTATAGAAAGAAGTCACTGACAACTACCTGTGACCCACTGACTCAGACTGAGAGTTGTAACGCACTGGTTGTATATGTGGTATATAATTGTTTATGTCGTAAAGACACCTGAAAAAAAAACTTACACCAAAACTCCCCTCCGGGGAATGTGCAAACGACCCTTACAAGAGTTAGATGGCACCGCGGAAGTCAACGTACATTGTAAGAGACAAGCCACAGCAATTTTGTACACCATAAAAATTAAAATTTGAGAAATTTTGAAACCCGAGAAAATGCAAGAAAACAAAAACTTCTTGAATGCACGTGAGGGGTGTGGAAAACACAAGCCACTGCTTTCTTGTTGTCTGTAGAAAAAAAATGCATTACAAATGGCTCTGCTTAAAACCAGGAACATCTCAACCTGCACTCAAATGGAGCAGGGCCAGTCGAAGAAAAATTTATATATTTCTTTGTTTTCCAAACCACAAAACTGTACAGTTTCACCTCTCCAAGGCTCCTTCAAGATAACAACTACTCCCACTGGTGCTACATGGTATTTTTAGTCACACACATCTGAATATAATGGCAATCCTTTGTAATATAAGTAGTAACCGTAATCAATGCTGACATTGTTTGTCTTTGCTGCTATGAGCATAGAACTATTTATACCTCAATGTTATGATGCAAAGTTAATCTTGTGGAATGATGTGGTTAATTTGTTGCTTAAAATTGCAGGCCAAAATTTTAAGCAGTGCCTTTGCTAATGGAAAAGGTGAATTCTCTCAAAAAAGGGGGCCTTACCAGGGCCCCTCTTGCCCTAATCGAGCACATAATTGCAGTCATCCCGTAGTGACGTCGACCTCTTGCGCCAATATCAAAGTGAGTTGTTGGCCTAATAGGGGAACCTCAGTTGAAGATATCCTAACATGTAATACATATGCACAGTATAACATTAGGCTACCCTCATGACGTCTACCTGAGTGAAAGAGATCCCCAAAACCAGCACACCAGGTGCTCTAGAGACTGAAGCCTCCTGCCACGAGAGTGGGGAACTTTCGTTTATGCCGCCCATTTTGTATGGGCAGATGGTAAATTTACTCTGTACTTAGTGTAAACTCAATGGAGACTGTCCTGTGAGTCCGACGGAAGTTTTTCCCCAGGCCTAAGGCCACCTCATCTTACCTAAGATGACAGAAAAAAGCTTGTAGAAAAGTCAAACCAGCTTGAAAACCTTCACAGTTGGAGATGCTAGGTAGAAATGGCTAGAAAAAGGGTAAAATTTCAGGCAGAAAATTTGACCAGCCCCAGCAATGTTGTGTCTTGCAACACGCTGAGAAAAAGTGAGGGATGTTTGAGTTGGAGGTTAGGGCTGGGTGTAACTAGGTTTTTAGTTTAGTTAGAAGTGCTTTAGAATCAGGTTAGAGACCAGATTGCATGTTTATAAGATATGACAAAGTCAATACAAAGGTGCCAGCTGTAAGTTAAAATGGCTCCAACTACCAGCAGCATTGCAAGAGGTATCAAAATTGACATACATGGATAATAATTTTGGAATATCAATATAAACTGATATGGACAGAGCAATACAGGGTATATCAATATCAGAGATACTAATAAAATAATATTATTTTAGTCATTTTTATAATGAAAAAATGTTTATTTAATTAGTGACACACATTACTATAGTTTCTTTAAAAAAATTTGAACCAATGAAAATGTTTAATAGATCCTTCAAACTAAAACAGATTTCAAAGGTGAAATGTCAAGTTTGGAGATAAATACCTTTTTCCTGCCTTACACAATCAAATTATATGCACTAGTTATTTCTTTCTATAAAACACAATATCAACCATCAAATAGAAACAATTCTTTCCAAAACACTTCATCAGGTTTTTACCTTTTAAGTTTGCCTTTACTGGCCATGATAAAAACAATGACATTTAAGAGATCTTAACTTTCAGGAATTACAACCAGAGCCCTGTTGTTTACCCTTTTAATAAGAAATTCAGCAATACGAGTAAAGGTAGCAAGAATGCTTCCACTGGGGAGTGCAGCAAGTGATGTACTATTTATTATTCAATTATTACAGCTATTAAAAAACAGTCATAAAACACCAAACAAAACAAGTCCCAAGTATAAAGCGAATGTCAAAAATGACAAATTGTGGTAACAATGATATCAACTTAATTCATGTCATAATCATTTTGAAAAAATTTCCTTTCTTTTAACAATGACATAAATGAAAAATTCAGAAAGCAATGCAGAGATAATTATACCAAAATGTGATGCTGCTGATATATGAATGTATTTATTAAACCCATACAAGTTGCATGGGCAATTTAGCTAATACAAATTTCATAGTGGTACTTTATATCTATTTCTGAAACAAAAAAACCTGTGAAAATGTAAAAATATCCACTTATCCAGACTGCACATAATTTGAGTTTAAATTTCGTCAAGATGTTGTGTGATTTCATTATGATAATTACATTCAATATCCGGTCTGTCAGCTAGCCAGAGAGTCATTAATCACTTAATTGAGACCCTTAGGAAACAAATATTTCTCAAAATAAAGTCTGTGAGATGCAAAGAACGTGAGTGGACTCCAGTAAAATATATCGATACTGTCTCAGACTACTGGTGGTGTAATCAATATTTAAAATGAATGGATAGCAAATGGATCAATGTGTTTGAGTTGGTGGAAGCTTTTAAGGAAAATTAAGAGATGCACTATACAGTAAGAAATTTGAGTTGAAAGCTATGCAGATATCCTGAACTGGAAAAGGCAAAATAATGTACCTACAGATGATTTTACTTGCTGATGAATTATACAAAGTAGACATTGCCCTATTCAAGACAACAATGTAGAATATCCAGTTTTTAAAAAAGCAAAATTCCTTTGTATATTAGTAATGATCCACCTTGGGTAAAAATGATTCACAAAGGAAAGCACAACCATTCCAAACACAGACCCTGAATATCACCAGTCCCTCACACACAAAACTCAGAAATACTACAGAAACAGATCTGAAGCCTTGGGGGAGTGCTGTCAAACACTCACTTTCTTAACAATTGAATTTTATTGAAAATTAATTTTACTTTTGATACTAATTTTAATTGATTTTTCAAATTTCTTCACTAAACTCTTCTTCACTACTATGTTAACATATCCAATAGTTGTAAGCCACATCAATTTAAGAAATGATTTTAATTCATAGCATACACATAATAAATTTGCAATTTTTTTCAATGATTTTTACACAAATCCAACAGAAATCAAGAAATTGCAGAATTGTTTAAGACAATTGTGTCATTTTGATCCATTTCTCATTTGATGAACATTCTAAAACTAAATTGATGAAAACATTACAATCATGAAAGTCTTCAGAAATGATGTCCCCCATTCATACAGGAGAAAAACAAATGAAAGCTGCCCTTACCTACTGGTGTAGTTGCATCATATGCAAACTTGTCTTCAAATATAATGGGTATCTCATCATTCTGACCATCCAGTTCTGTGCATTCGATGGGCAGTGACTGGATCAAGCTGCAATAGTCTGACGACCTATAAACACTGGCCACATGGGTGTAGTCCTGAGGTGTGAATTGTGATTGGTTCATCAGTTCTACGGGGGAGTGGCTTGATGTGAAAAAGCCCTCTGCAAACCTCTGGATCTACAAATGAAAATGGGATACGAAATTGCAATATGCAAATGATGTTTATTTGTTGTTATTGGTTGTGTGCTGGGAAATTATCATAAAAGAATACACATAGTATTAGTTAATAAACCAGAAAACCAAAAGGCTTTGAGGTTTAGACGAGAGATATAGATTTTAAGTTTGAACTCTTGTATAATAAATGTTATTGCACAATGGGCTCAAAATAACAATGAAAACAAAATAACTCAGTTCTCACAAAACTTGCATTTCACAATTAATGATATTCAACATTTTTGTACCACCAACATTTACACACTAGTTAATATAATTGAACCAAATTTGAAACAAATCAGTCATGAGGCTATAAATGTATGAGCATTTTAACATTAAGCCCTGCCAACTCATTAATATGCATGACATCGCCACCAAAAACAATAGGGCACATCAGCAGACCATAGGCTATCTGTGTACCATAGGCTATCTGTGTACCACATATGAACTGAATCCCATGTATCGTTCTTGATAAACTGTATTTACAAGCTCTTTTCAACAAAATCATAATAAGCCCCACCCACTATGCATATTAATGAAATTCAACATTTTGGTACCATGAACATGTACACACTAACTAACATCATAATTACACCAAATATGAAACAAAACAGACATGCAGCTGATAAACTATGAGCATTTTCAGATTTTATCATTAAGCTCCACCTACTCATTAATATGCACGACATCACCACCAAAACCAATAGGGCACATCTACGGACCATGGGCTGTAAGTATACCACATATGACATGAATCCACTCCGCCATTCTTGAGATATCGTGTTTACGAGCTAGCGCCACACACACATACACATACACACACGCCATCTTGACTGCATAGGTTCCTGATGCTAAACGCATCGAAACCATAAATAATTGATCATTTACACCCAATTGGCGTTGGAAATCAAGTTTACAAAACATTCTATGAACACTTTGCTTCAAAACTTCTAAGAAACTCTGCCAGCAAAATCTATAAATATTTCACTGGATTTTTTATAGTACTGCACATTGAATACCAGATGTATCAGATCAAATGTGGAATGTCTTTCCATCACAAACAAAAAATTTCCATGTATGAATTAGTGTTTTTTTCCATTCTATCCTAATTATGATAAGCTTCTTGGTATTGCTGTACATACATGTTTTTGTTTTACGCAAAAACAAGAAGTACAAAACATGAAGCAAAAAACTGAAACAATTTGAAAACTTGAACTAAACAAAAATTAATCCTTACCTTTTTTTGATGATAATCCTGTCTCAGATGAGCTAAAATCTTATCGTTCTCGATGAACAACTCCACAATACAATTCAAAAAGTTGAAAGAAACAAAAAATAATCCTCACCCTTTTTTGATGATAATCCTGTCTCAGATGAGCTAAAATCTTATCGTTCTCGATGAACAACTCCATAAACTGTGTCCACAGCAGACAGACCTCTCCTGAGAGCTGGGCCATGGATGTATTCACTGCTTCAACAATGTCATCAGGATTGATCAGACCCTGAGGATCAACAAACATGTTACAAAGTCATTATGAGCCCTGAACATAAGTTTGGTCCTGTGTTTGAATATAGTGAATAGGTTTAAGGACTGGTGACATGTACAAGCAAGTTTGCTTTAAACTGATGTTTGACATGCACTGAATACTTAGTAACCCCTATTTCTCCAAAATAATAATTGTAAAAGTTTGAAAATTGTGTTATTTTGAAGTTCACAATAACCACTTTCTGTGGCGTCTGTAAATTGATTTAAATAAGTGATGTTGCGAGTTGTAGACCCCCTGCAGAACTGCCTGTGTAAACAGGTTAATGCTTACAAAGTATTTACAGACAGACCTAAAATGTCCTCAGTAAATAGTTCAGAAATTGTATCCACTGATACCTCAGATACTGTTGATTCCTTATGAAAACTTGATGGCGACATTATAGACCCCCATAGTATACCTGAAGATGCAATCCAACCATAAATGTTTAAGATATTACCGCGAGGAAGTTAGCCACTCTGAGCCAGATGAACGTGAAGTTCCAGACCTATTGGCCTACGTACAATTATCGTGAACGCCTTCACAACACCGCAGATTTAAGGTAACTTACAAATACATTTTGGAAATGCCTCTCAGTCTCATCTGGTACATGCACTGATTCATACATTTCTCTCCTTTTTGTCTAAGCTATACCATCTTGAGGTCTACTTCCTAGAAATCACCAAAAGAAAGCCAAAAGATTAGGCCTACAACTCGACTCGAGCTAGTATTAGCAGATGAATACACACGATACACACATTGTATGTGTAGGCCTACATACTGCCTATCAGAGATAAATCATTTCACTGTACTTTCCAACTTGACACGTCACAAAATCTTATTAATAGAAATCAGACTAGGAAGTTAAGTCGTTTACATGAGCAGCAAAAAAGTTTTTTTTTTTTTTTTTTAAGGCAGACAATTTTTCGAACTATATATGTATTAGAAAGTTGTTCCAAATTAAAAAATACATCAGTTGATACCAAAATTGCTACATGTAACCAGTCCTTTAATAAAGAAGGAGAAACCCAAACACCAAAGACACTACCTGAAAACTGTGTAACATTTCAATATATCAATATCTTAGTTTGTGGAAGGTTGCCATTTTGTTGGAAATCTAGTCCTTGGCAACACGATCTACATAGTCCCACTGAAAATCTTACTATATGTCACTGTATTCCATCTTAATATTTGTAATATATATATATATATGTATATAGTACATACTCTTTCACCTTTTTCCATTTATCTACAAGTAATCAACTACCACTTAAATTGTAGACTTTATGTAATATAAATGTTTTAGAGTACTTCATGAAATAATCAGCAAATGAAATAAATCAGTATTGCATAAAGGACAATGATATCAAAGATTCACAAATGGCTGCTTCATGCAAACAAATCATATCAATCATTCTAAATTCTCCCCGACCTGGTTTACAAGCAGATCAGGTAGGCGTCACCTACAAGTGTCAAACTACATTCCACTAAGACTTTGCTCCTGGCTACTCTTACAACATGACTAGCTGGCAACAAGAGGTGGAATGAATTGGATATGGTTCTGTAGGTATATCCTATCCAATCTCCTTATATTGCAGTTCAGGTGTGCATGCCATAGTTTCTAGTGTATGCATGTGAAGTGAGTTTCAAGCATGCATATCTTCTAATGCCACAAGACTGATAAACTATTTTTGATAGTTTCTTTCTTATAAGTATTGTACAAAATACAAAGTACAAAAATTCAAATTTACAAAAGTAAATTAATTTAAGTATTCTTGAGAAGTTTCAATGTATACAAAATGGCATTAATTGCACATTTCACATGATACAAATATCGTAGATGTTCAAGTGAGACACATACGCTAGTGATGTTTGAAGAAGTAAAAATGAACTTTGCGAGTATCTCTTTCAACACATGATTCACAATTGCTGTACTGGAGTCACTTCAGCAACACTTTGTAAAACATGCATAATGGTAACTGAGTAAATATTTATTATAACGCTTCCAGTCGACACAGCAGTAAATTAGCACTTAAGATAGTAACCTAATTTTGATTTTCAAAAGGCACTGTCAAATATTCCTCTTAGCTTGGTTATAGTACTATCATACCAGCACCAATCAATACAAGGATATTGACTGAGATTTAGAAATGTTATAAAACCTTCCTTTTATATCTAAAGCTTTATTTTCTAACACTCATTCTTACTCCTTCTGAAGCATTTTTACAAGCACAGCAAAGACAATAATGTAAGACATCAAAGCTGCAAGGGGGAGACTCACCCTTATGATTTCACACATAATTTCAAGTCTGGCTTGGACATCAGAGGAATCTGTGAAGAAAGCAACAAAAAATACTGTTTGATGAGACTTGTTAGTCTGCCAGAGAAGTAAGATTACACCACAATAACTCAAATGGTGCATTATAAGTGATGGTAAAGTTAGAGGTGTAATAAAAGTACAGAAGATTGGACGAGAAAGTGCAGGTAGTGGTGAAGAAGTAGACAGGTATAATCAATAGCACAGTGAAGAGGCACTCTTAATCATAGCTATGATCACCTTTGTGCTAATTAATAATTAAATACATTATATGGTTATAACCTTTTCTTATTTATACAGATAACTTGTATGTATATTATTCAAAGTTTGCACATTATGGTTTTGTTACAACCAGGGTTCTAGCTAGACAAGTTTGAGTGCTGGGCTCCAGTGACAATCAGTGGCATGCCCAGGGTGACCACCTAGACCCCACTCCCATGAAGAACTGTTTAAATTTAGTCCACTTCTATTGACAAATTGTCAACAAAAAGATTTTTTTTATCAGAATGCTAGAAGGATTTACATAATATTTTATGTACAATGAGACTAGAATTTACAATAATATTCAGCTGTCAAATCCCCCCCCCCCTCCCCAAGTACAAACATATGCCGGAAACTCTTCTCTCAGTTGCCATTGTTATTCATCTTGCCCAAACTTTTTACCGCTTTTATTTTCGTCCCAGTATTGTTCGACGAAAGCCATACATAATTATAAGTATTTCAAGTTACCTAGCCGCACATGTTCCTATGACCTATGCAACAACTTTTGTCAATATCAATCCCAAGAATATAGAGCAGTCTGTTATAATTTAAGTGCATATGGGGTTTATAACAAATGTGATTGGTTGCTTACATTTGGACTGGTCTATAAGCAGCATTGGGCCTTTGGGGGTGTAATATTTACTTTGTTAAAGTTTGTTTGTATGGTAAGTGACGGACTTGGCAAGCTGCCAGCAGTGATTAAAAAAGAATTAAAAAGTGAACCTTTCCTGAACTGTGTGCATGTGAGTATGTAGGTGACATGTACAGGTGATTTTATGATAATATGTACGTTCAATTGCATTAAATTTCTATATAGTTCAGTTGTTTTGATCAGAATTTATTGTGCGTAATGTATGCTATGTTATGTGTGTAAATCAGCGAATGGCATAAACATAGTGAGATTAAAAGGAGATCTATTTAAACAACTAAATTAATTAACTGAATTCGGAACTTTTGAGTGCCAGGCGGAAGAGTGAATCTTAAAGCCGAGTGTCGGGCGAGACTTGCGAGTACTGGGCGGGCCCGACCGATGACGCCCACCGTAGCTAGAACCCTGGTTACAACTTCTGTGTTTGTTCTTGCATGAAAGTTTTGCTACTGTTTCACATTTATTGAGAGTTTGGTTATGATATCTTGAGCTGAATGCAGCCACTTCAGAAATTTTCAAATCTCATCTTTCTGAATATTTTTTAGTCAAACATCTAAGTGATAAGCTTCAAGGTGATGTAAATGTTTCAGGATATTTATATTCAATTTCTACTTAATGAGGATGCACCACCAAAATGCACAAAAGTATCTACAAGGAAATGCCAAGACAAATAATATTACAAGGACAAAAACAAGCCTTTATAAACCAATCTTATGGAGGTAGAATGGGAGAAATAGTTCTGTTCTCTTTTATTAACTCAAAATAACTCAATTCTCACAGAAATTATAATCTAAGAAAATATTAAAAACAGACCACCCACAGTACTTCTTTCAAGGAAAGTTGATATATTTTGAGGAGCAAAATAGCAATATTTCGAGATGAGCATTCAATTTGACAAGAAATCAATCTCACAAAGTAAGAAAAGATATATCTTAAGGTTTCTTTCAGTCCAAAAACAACATTTGAATGTCAAAACAATACTTTCTCACAACTTTTACTACAAAAAAGAGCAACTTTCTTCTCACTGCTAAAAGGATTTGCAAAGTAATTTCAAAACCTTCTCACCAAATTATGCTACATGACCTTTATGACAAATTATACTACATGACCTTTATGACAAATTATACTACATGACCTTTATGACAAATTATACTACATGACCTTTATGACAAATTATACTACATGACCTTTATGACAAATTATACTACATGACCTTTATGACAAATTATACTACATGACCTTTATGACAAATTATACTACATGACCTTTATGACAAATTCAAGCAAATCAACTTTACCAAGCTTGAATTCTGTGCTGATTGGTGCTATGGAAATCATCTCCTGAAATTTCTTATGACAAATTATACTACATGACCTTTATGACAAATTATACTACATGACCTTTATGACAAATTCAAGCAAATCAACTTTACCAAGCTTGAATTCTGTGCTGATTGGTGCTATGGAAATCATCTCCTGAAATTTCTTATAAAGAGCTACCCGTCTTGCGAGCAGTAATGATGCCATACTTCGATACACTTGATAAGCATTACCAAGCTGAGATGCCTGTACAGCAATCTCATCAGGCTGGAATGAAGAAAGATGTAAATTAGACAATGCTCCTACTAATTTTTATATCACATTCTAAGATATACCATTGGATCACACTTAAGTAACATTACATTCAGTACAGTGAAGTGATTTTCTTCATTTTTTATTATTATTTAAGTGAAAGGCAGGTGAATGTTACAGCGAATTTCAGCACTCTGGATTTTACTCAAATTGGCTTCCTGTGCTCAAAGAAAAAAAACCTTAACAACATGATGATAACTCCACCTCTATCGGTAGTTAAGTGGAAAGGCAGGTGCAATTGTCACAATGACTTTCAGCCTTTTGGATTTTACCCAAATTGACTTCCTTAATGCATCAAATAAAAACCTTAACAACTTGATAATAGCTGTCAAATATTCAAAAAAGCCAACACCTTATCAAATTCAAAGGTCAGGGATAATATTTATTTATCATGCCTACACAATCCAAACGGAACAGAAGCCTGGAATTTTTCTCAAGAAAAAATCAAAATATTGACAATCTGCTGTCTTTATTAAAATTGATAATACATGCATGTTTGTGCAGAAACTCTCTCTCAGATAATTTGTGTGCAATGAAGCACAATCAAACCTAGGAACTGTTATGGTTACCTCCTGGGGGCAAGTAAAGGATTCACCCATTGCTCTTGCATGGAAAAATGAATTCATAACTATTATTATGAATTACAAATTTAAAACATCTATGAGAATTATCACTCCGTAATTTGTGTGTACGCTTTGACAAAAATCACAACAGCTAATCTGACTTCAAACTGATTACCTTCATCACCTTGTTGATTATTTCATTTTAGTGAAAGTACCTCAGGCTGCTGTTTTTTTTTTTTTTCAACTTGAAAACTTACATCCTTTAATCCAAGAATTCTTAATGTAAAAAGATATGAAATACATCAAGTTTGTGTAAAGATGTGCCTGACTTCCCACATTCTGCATATAAAAGCAAGCATCAATTATTTCCTTAAATTTCCCAACAATTCATGCATACCATTAAATATCTTAAATTAGTCAAGGTGACTGCAATTACTTAAGTTCAAAACTAGTTTAAACAATGGAAATAAGAGTTAAAGGAATATTTCTATGATTTTTCATGTGGGCTTATATAAAAGAAAACACAATTAAAAAATAATAATTGGTGAAAAAACAATTTGATATTTTATTCTATTTAGGGGTTATCTTATTTCAAACATTCCCACATTATGTTAAAAAGTAGTGACTGGTGCAAGAAGTCAAATTTGTATGTATTTCTTGAAAAATGTGTTACTTTTTTGCTACATTATAGTGAATATGTTTTGGTTTAACTTACATCGCAAATAATACACATCCCCTCATCGCTAATAACATGCTTTCCAGCCTCTGTCACACCAGCCATCTCACCCTCTGTTCCACATATCATACCATGCTACTTCATTCCCTACAGGAAATCATACATGAAATCCAGATACCATTCCACAACATGACCTGTATGCCATCACACCTACAATCAAGATGACATCCCACCATATATACCTTGCCACCCTGTCCCATATACCATGCCCCCTGTCCCATATACCATGCCACCATGTCCCACATGCCATCCCTCCTTGTCCCATATACCATGCCAAATTGTCCTACATCCCATCCCTCCCTGTACCATGTGCCATACTACCCTGTCCCATATGCTATCCTTCCATGTACCATCCCACCCAATCCCACATGCTATCTCACCCTGTCCCATATTCCATCCCTCCTGAAATCCAGACAACATGCCATCCTGTCTCACATGTCATTACACTCTGTCCCCCATGCTATTCCACCTAGTCCTACATGCCATCCCAGCCTGTCATAAATGCCATGACACTACCTTGTTTCATATGCCATGCCATCCCGTCCCACATGCTATCCCACCCTGTCCTATATGTTATTCCACCCTGTCCCACATTCCACCCCGTCCCACATTCCACCCAGTCCCACATGCCATCCCGTCCCACATGCCATCCCGTCCCACATGCCATCCCCTCCCACATGCCACCCCGTCCCACATGCCATCCCGTCCCACATGCCATCCCGTCCCACCTGCCATCCCGTCCCACCTGCCATCCCGTCCCACCTGCCATCCCGTCCCACCTGCCATCCCGTCCACCTGCCATCCCCGTCCACCTGCCATCCCGTCCACCTGCCATCCCGTCCACCTGCCATCCCGTCCCACCTGCCATCCCGTCCCACCTGCCATCCCGCCCCACCTGCCATCCCGTCCATCCACCTGCCATCCCGTCCACCTGCCATCCCGTCCACCTGCCATCCCGTCCACCTGCCCCACCTGCCATCCCTGCCATCCCCCACCTGCCATGTCCACCCATCCCACCTGCCATCCCGTCCACCTGCCATCCGTCCCACCTGCCATCCCGTCCCACCTGCCATCCGTCCACCTCCATCCCGTCCACCTGCCATCCCGTCCACCTGCCATCCCGTCCACCTGCCATCCCGTCCACCTGCCATCCCGTCCACCTGCCATCCCGTCCCACCTGCCATGCCATGCCCCGTCCACCTGCCATCCCGTCCCACCTGCCATCCCGTCCCACCTGCCATCCCGTCCCACCTGCCATCCCGTCCCACCTGCCATCCCGTCCCACCTGCCATCCCGTCCCACTCCCCCATTCACCTAGCATCATCCATTCACCTAGCATCATCCATTCACCTACTACCCCAACCCACTTTTTGCCAACCACTCATCTACCAAATATACTCTGAACCAACTCGTCATTCCAACCTTCACTATAACCTCCACTCTCTCCATTGTACTACAGCTGTCCCCAGCCTTAACTTAAATCTGACACTTCCAATAGAAACATGCTCAACCTTTTCCCCTCATAAACCAGATGGAGCTGATCTTTCTACCAAAACAGAGTGAAAATTCAGTACAGATTAATTTGCGGATTATTATGTTTATTATGTGTCCACTCTATTCAAGCGAAGACTTATTGTTTTTTTTGCTAATCATTCGCAAGAAACTTCATTATAAATTCCATTCAGTCATCAAATCTATAATTCAACTTGAAATTCAGTACAGATTATTTTGCAGATTATCAAGTCTTTTATGTGTCCCTCTATTCAAGCGAAGACATTGTTTTTTTTGCTATTCATTCGCAACACACTACATTATAAATTCCATTCAGTCATCAAATCTATTATTAAACTTTTTTATCCTGGAACATATCCTTTAAATGCTGCTATTTAAGTCTGGAAGGCATTTGTTCTTCTCTATATAAATTTATTTTCATAAAAATAGTTGGAATTCCTTTCCTAAGGGCAGCTTTTTTTGTTTCCTAGTAGCTGAACAATGCAAGAGGCCGGATGAACAATATATTTGGACAAGATGTGGACAGACAGAGGAATGGTAAAGATGTTATATCCCCTCTTCACCAACTTCGTTGGCGAGGGGGTAACTATTGAGATGGGGTATAATAACAAACAGTCCACAAGAGCTTGCCTTGCCCATCTGTTCATGTACCTAATATTCCTAATCAGAGAACATTTCTCTCTCTCTCTGGCCTTTTTTTCATCTAAGCAGACAAATAGGAAGCACCTTAGTTGATGTTGGAGCAGTGCCTAAGATGGCTGAAGAGGTCGATCCTGCAGTGGCAGTCTCTATTGCAGTCACTGCATGCGAAAACTGAAGGCTGTACGGTGTTGGCCTTTTGACATTGTCTCTTTTCAGTTTGTTTGTGGTTCCTGTTGAATTTGGCATGCAGGGTTCCCTCCTGAATGGTACGTCTCCAAATTGCATGGATTTGCAAGAGATGCTCCCAGTTGTCTGCGCTTATGCATGCTTCGTGCATATCTCTTTTGCAGATGTCTTTGAAGCGCTGTTTCGAGTTAGCCGTATAGTAGGTTCTTTGGTGTACGGCCCTCCTGCTAACATAGCCTAGCCATCAAAGACGATGTTGGCTGAGGGTTGTGAATAGGCTGACATTTTTTTCCCTCTCAAGTACTTCAATGTTTGGTACTCTGCCCTGCCAGGATGTTTAAGATATGGCGGAGAGAGCGCATGTGGAAAGAGTTAAGCTTTCTTTCAGAGAACATTTATTTTGATACAAAATACTGTATTCGACGTATTAAGCGCCCCTGCTCAATAAGCACCCGACCAACAATGTTTGACTGATAATATAATTCATCTAATTAATTTGAAGACTTAACCCTTACTCTACCAGGGTTTTGAAAAAAGCAAGCCCAATTTTTGTAACTTTTTTTTTCATATGCATTTTTGACAACTTTCCTTTCATTTTCTTGCAATACAAGTTTGGTTGGAATAGAGGCTAAGATATTTATCTTTTGAGTAATCAAACCAATTTAGGAAATATTGGACAAAATTATGCAAATTAAGCAATTTTCGGCTAAATTTGGTCAACAAACAGTCAATCTTTGCAAAAGTATAACTTTTTGTCAGTATTGAAAACAGATTTGTGTTACATATTTAGATTCTTTATGAAATTTTTTTCTCCAATGATACTAATCTATACTTTCAAGAAAGAAAGGAATGATGAAAACACATCAAAAATATCAAAGTCAAACAATCCCTGAAAGCTGCAGCAGAAAAATAATTACGCAGTGGTCATAGAGAGACTTGAACCCAGAGCGCTCGCGTGCTAGCCGTGTACATTTCCTCTGCACCACGTAGTCGTTCAAATTGTGTAATACATTTTTTTTTATAGGACAGGTTCTTTATAGAAGGGGGTATGCCTTCATTTATATGTCAAATAAAGCATGTGCGATGTATGGTTTGAGTACACAATGTTTTGAGAAAAAAAAACAGGTCAAAAATGGCAGAAATTCATGAAATTTTAGAGAAATTTCTCCAGAACAAAAGACTGCATGTAGGGATTAAAAAAATTAGACCAGAAATCGATACTATCATGTCTTGGAACTTGTGTCTTTGATTTTGAAGCAAAAATGTGATCTTGAAACTATTGTAAGATTTGAAAGAAGAAAACAAACATTTTTTGTAATCTTTAAACAGTTTTTAAGTTTTACCCTTTTTCGATGTACTTTTCCTCAAACTTCTGTAATTCAACCCCTATGAAAAAGTTCCATTTTGTGAAAGATTTATATGAGTAGTTTAAAATGATACCAAGATTACTCCTATAGGACTGTGGTAAAGTCCCAATTTTATTTTTAGAGAAAGGTCGTTTGAAAACATAGATACTATCGCCACAAGGTAGAGTAAGGATTAAATTAATAAGTTTTGGTACATTCTTTGCATCTGACGCTCACAATGTTTTTGTGGTGGTTATTGTGGGGCTAGTATAGAACCAGTTCACACAATCAGACTATGCAGTTCGAATAGCACACTGTACATGGCCAGATCACAGGCTCTTATTAGGAAGAAACTTCGGGCCTAAAACGTGCCATAATAAGTGCCTGAAGGGCTTATTCGGTTGAGTACGATACATAAAAATTGTCTTAGAAGTGCAACTCTCACATCACTGCACAGGTCAGTATTCTGCAAGCCAGTGAAACTTTTTAAATGCAATAACTTCTAATGGGAAGAAGGTATCAACATGGAATTTAATCACCAATTTGTTTCTTTCATAGTCCTATATCATATAAATGCACATCAAAATAATGGGAATAATCTTTTAAAGGATTACTTCAGGGGTCAAGCCTGTCCATCTTATACGAAATCCATCTTATATGAAACAGGAAGAAAATGGTGAAGAAAACGTTCAAAAACCTTATCCCATTAACAAGATATTTAAGTTTTCACCTCTGTCTTATCTGTGTAGAAATGACTGGTGTACTAAGTCTACTATGGAGAGTTGGTGTTTTCATCCTCACATTTTTGAGAATTGTTAATGTATTTTAAAGAAAGTTTATCTAATTTTTTCACTATCTAAATTATTTCTCCTTAAACCCTTTTATAAATATTATTAACATCCTACCTAGATTCAATTTTACTACTTTTTTTAACATATCCCATGGTTTTTAAGCCAGAAAATCGCAGAGCAAAATATGATAGAATACAAAAAACTTTGGGGAATCTGATGCTACGATGTCACAACTAGACTGATTTCATTCGTTTCTACACAAATGATACCAACCTTTTAACTTAAATATCTCCTTAAAGGAATAAGATTTTTGAATGCTTTCTTCACCAGTTTCTTTCTTTTTAAGTCCTCTTTTATATCAGATAGACTTGCCCCTAAATTAATCCTTTAAAAGAAAACATTCAAATATTTGAGAAAAAATTCAGAAGATCAAAAGTTGTAGGAAAACACTCTATGTATTTAATTTACATTCCTGGTAGATTATAATGGATATTATTTTTAAATCATTGTTAGGTCACTGTTGGTCAGTAATGAACTAATATGACCAAATACTTACACTTGCTTTTGCTGCCAAGGGAGGGGGCTGAAGATCACCAAAGAGGACCACTTCCATGGAGGGAACTGGGGTCATCTGTTTGGAGGGTGAGATGTTGTTGGATAGCTTCCCAATCCATCCAGACTTCTGTTGCTTTGGCACTCTGTGAATGCAGAGAAAAAACACAGGAAAATACCGTCTTCTTAATGGATACAAATTGAATAGAGCTATTTCAAGGAGAAGGTTAGTGGTGAATGAAGCATGAAAGCAGACAGAAGATAGAAAGTTAAAATTTCTATCCGATTTGTATAGAACTGACTGAAATCAGACTAAAAGTGACATCACAACCCCACAGTGTTCAAAAGTCAACATGCATCTTATTTATTGATTTTCTGATGTTAAACCATTGCATATATCAGAAAAGTACAAATACTGCATGATCCAGTCAAGTATAGTGGTTTACCATCTGATGAAATTTGGAAAAATATTTTCAATTAAGACAAAGGTTTTTAATTACCAATAAATAATTAACAATTGTTAAGAGCGTCAACTAATCAAAAATGTTCAACAACATATTTCAACACCAATTTTGTCAGAAAAATGAAAAAAAAGAGAAAAAAAAGATCTTGACGTCAAATCCATCCACAATGTGCAATGATATATGCCAATTCTATCAAAAAGATCAAATGAACCAGAAGTCTCAACCATCACAATGATGTACAAATCAAACACGTTATCAAACATGTGAAATTATACCAAAATAAAAAAAAACATTAAATAATCTCATACAAATTAATGGTGTGTTATGTCAATCCTAATAAAATCTAACATAAAAATCAAGGGAAATGTATAATTGCAAACTCATCACAAAATTTGGAATCCAAGACATTAAGAATGGTTGCAATACACACATAATGCAAAGTATTTGATGGCCTGCCACCATTGCAAAACTTACCCAAATGTTGCTTGGTGAAGGCCAAGCAATGTTCCATGTATGGAGATGGTGACTGAGGACAGATGAAAGTAATCAAAGAGGAGGGGGATGTAGGAGTGGACAGCAAAGGAGGGGTCAAAGTGAAGCTTCAGGATCTGACTACTGATCAGGTCCAAGGTTTCTGCACATGATGGGCTGTGAAGGTCAAAAGGGTTAAACTTGCATAATCAGTAATTACAACATGTTTTTAAAAACATTAAAATTGAGCGCTGTTTATTCAGGATTTCAACATCAACCTAGTTCACTTACAGACAAAATACATACAAACTTACACCTATAAGAATAGTTGGTTGGTTATAACGGCACCTTCACTGCTGTGTGTTAGTTACAGAAACTTTTGAGAGGTTCCTTTTTGGATGAAAAGGCATAACGATCATGAAGCTCTTCCAAGCTGCCTGATAATGCACATGTATATGTTGACAACACAGCTTTCATTCACAGATACTGCCTGACAACACAGCTTTCATTCACAGATACTGCCTGACAACACAGCTTTCATTCACAGATACTGCAATAATATTTTACTTGCACTCTAGAGAGCAGCATTATATTTTACTTGCACCCTTGAGAGCAGCATTATAGATTTAAATTTACTATTTAGCAATGCAATTTGGTTTTAATTTTTCCCCTGATCATTTGTAGAAGGTTGAATGCAAAACCACCAGTTCAATAACACTGCTTGGTAAAATTTTGTTGCATAGTCTTTTTGTGCTTCTAAAATTAATCAGTGTCTAATCAGCATTTTTTCTGCATGCATGTCTATAGACATTTCAACAAATTTTCTTTGCAATCTGCATTTGAATATACATATTGATCTATGCACCTGTACATATGTTAAACACATGCTCCCTGCCCCTATGTACATGTTAAGTACATGCTATCTGCATTTGAATATACATATTGATCTATGCACCTGTATATATGTTAAACACCTGCCCCCTGCCCCTGTATACATGTTAAATATTATTGAAGTTATTATTATTGAAGTTGTTTATATAGTGCCTCTCCCGTGGATCGAAGCATTTTACAATAAAATTGATAATACATAGATAAACTCTTAATATACAATATCAAAAAATTTGAAAAACATTTGCAGGACAATATAAAAGCTTAAAAGAATTGATAAAAAATAAAATCTAAAAAAAACTAGATAAATGAAACAAGAAATTAAATATTATAGACAGCATAAAACTCAATCAGTAGGAAAAAGATGAGTTTTAAGGGCCTTCTTAAAAGTATAAACAGTTTGAGCCTGACGGATTGCAATGGGTAGATTATTCCACAAACGTGGTCCCAGGACAGAAAAGGGGCAGTCCCCACTGACACTATTAGTTCTTGGCACCACAAGGCGAGTGACATCCTTGTTGGCGGATCTTAAACCAACGCGTCCAGGCTTATAAATATGCAGCAATTGTTTAAGGTATGAAGGCGCATTTTTTTTATGCAGTTGTACACATGCAGTACCATCTTGAAATCGATTCTCTGCTGGATGGGCAACCAATGAAGAACACGCAAAAGGGGGGAAGCGCTTGTACGTCTATCAACACAGAAAATCATGCGCGCTGCACGATTTTGAAGTCTTTGCAAGCGTTGAAGGTTTTCACGTGATATGCCACCAAGCAGGGAGTTGCCATAATCCAGCCAAGAAAGGACGAGAGATCGCACTGAATGAGCACAGGTATTTTGATCAATGTACCGTCTGATTCTAGAAATATTACGCAAATGAAGATTAACAGCAGGACATATTGAAGAGATCTGGGAATTCATATGCATACAAGGTTCAAACATGATACCTAAATTTTCAACGGATGATGAAAGAACAATCACAGACTCACCGATCCTCAAATCAATAGACTTGATGGAATGCATTTGTTTTTTTTGATGAAATGATCAAAAATTCAGTTTTGGTGTCATTAAGTCTAAGTTTGTTATGAAGCATCCAGTCTTTAACCGCCGCAATGCAATTTGACAAGCGAGCTTGGGCAGCTTCCCTATCACCCGGCTTTTTAGGATCGAAGCTAACATATAGCTGAGTGTCATCAGCATATATATGGTAAGCAACATTGAAGAGTTTGATAATGCGGGTAACAGGCTGCGAATAGGCATTGAAGATTGGAGGACCTGCAACAGATCCTTGGGAAACACCATATTTCAGAGGATAGGCAGTAGAATAACTACCAGAGATACACACCGAACTCTTGCGATCACTAAGATACATGCTATCTGCATTTGAATATACATATTGATCTTACACATGTATATGTTAAACACTTGCTCCCTGCCCCTGTATACATGTAAAATACATGCTATCTGCATTTGAATATACATATTGATCTATGCACCTGTATATATGTTAAACACCTGCTCCCTTCCCCTGTATACATGTTAAATACATGCTATCTGCATTTGAATATACATATTGATCTATGTACCTGTACATATGTAAACACCTTGCTCCCTGCCCCTGTATACATGTTAAATACATGCTATCTGCATTTGAATATACATATTGATCTATGTACCTGTACATATGTAAACACCTTGCTCCCTGCATACATGTTAAATACATGCTATCTGCATTTGCATATACATATTGATCTATGCACCTGTATATATGTCAAACACCTGCCCCTGTATACATGTTAAATACATGCTATCTGCATTTGAATATACACATTGATCTATGCACCTGTGTGTATATGTTAAACAACTGCTCCCTGCCCCTGTATACATGTTAAATACCTGCTATCTGCATTTGAATATACATATTTAGCACATCGTCGCAGGAAAGTAAAGCTGTCCGATGTCCATTTTTGGCAAAATTGACTTTTTTATTGAAAAATATTCTATGACCAAGTAGACTACTTTCTGTACCTCTGACTTAAGATATATCACCTAGGAAAAAAATATTCTGGAAAAAGAATACGTGTTATGTGCTGAATGCATGCAGCATTAAGACCTTAAAATATGATCATCTAAGAATAGCATTTTTGGATATAGGACAATGTTACTTTCCTGCAACAACATGATCTATGCACCTGTATATATGTTAAGCACCTGTTCCTGAGTTAAGCACCTGTTCCTGGTCCTGTATACATGTTAAATACATGCTCTTTGCATTTTAAACACAGGGTTTTTTGCTCAAATAAATCACAAAGTGTCCTTCCAATTATCTACAATCATGGACAAACTGTTGGGGCATTTTACTGATTTCCCTCTTTATTTTCAAAACTAATTTTTTGAAAGAATAACCACTTTTCCCACTCCACTCGTTCAAAGTCGTTCCCCGATATGAAAACAATATAATTTGAAGAAAGAATCATCTGTTAAGGTGTTTAAAGTTTCTAACAGTCGTCACCATCGCTGAAGAGTTTTCCCCCCCCAAAGTCAGGGCTCTTGTAAATGACACAGCTATGCTCGTTCACCAACAGCAGAACAGTTCACAGCCATGCTAGTTTCACCAACAGCAGAATAGTTCACAGCCATGCTAGTTTCACCAACAGCAGAACAGTTCAGAGCCATGCTAGTTTCACCAACAGCAGAACAGTTACCAATCTATCATGTTTATGGGAAGAATTGCAAGGTTTTCAACTACATGTAGGGCTGTCACAATATAGGGAAACCAGATATTGATTATCATCAACAAAAATGTTGTGATATATCACCATGTCGCATATATCCATGTTCTGATTACTTATTTTGGAAAACTGCATGGGTTTTCAGCATGTAGATCTCACTTTTTTCATAAAACTTAAGATATAAGTAAAGGAAGCATAAAGTAATCGGAATTGCTGCAAATATTATGTTGAAATCTCAATCATTTCAACTGTTTCTAAAATTTTGTTTCACAAAACTTTTGTTACACTATACTATACATTATACTGGCATTACGACATGTTGGTTGGGTATTTTTGATATCATGGAAAAAGCAATATCATGACTTCGTGACAGCCCTGTTTTCAACCCAGCTAAAAACCTGCATTCTGCATAGATCTGATATGTATTTAACCCACAAAAATAGCAACTCACGGGTCTTCACTGGTTCTGAAGAGGAGATCGACCTGTAGATGCAGTTCTGCATTGGACAGACTATCCGCAATCTGCAAAGAAACCCAAATAATATCTCATTTTGAATCTAATCAAAGGATTTATTGACCCTGTAATGAAAGGAATATACAGTATCGGTGAAGAACAGGCAGTTTTGAAAGATTTTTCTTCCATTAAGGATATCTTCAGGTTTGAAGCTTTTAACATGCAGAGACATATTTAGAATTTCATGAACAAACTGACACCTGTAAGAATGGTTATGGTTGTTGGATATAATGGCACCGTAACTCCTGTGAGCTGCACCTTTTTGCGGGTTCCTTTTGGATTAAAAGATATAACGATCGTCAAGCTCTTCCAAGCTGCCTGATAATGCACATGTATATGTTTACAACACAGCTTTCATTCACAGACACTGCAATAATAATTTACTTGCACTGTTGAGAGTATCTGTAGAAACCTGTTTCAATCAGTATTGCTTCATCAATTTTTGATGTGATAGTCTGTCAAGTAAAGTGTATGGCATCTCACTGTACAAAGCAGAATTGCTACACCAGCTTTGAGGGCTGTAAGATCCCACAACCTCAGAATCTCCTAAAATTTGTTTTGAGTTAGTTTCTTCACAAATCCATTACCTTTATCAATCTTTTTCATACAAGATGTGCACTGTAGGGTCTCATCAGTAAGCTTAACCATTTAATGCAAAACAATGTGATGCTAAACTTAACAATGAAATCCAGTAAATTCTGTGTCCATCTTTTCTTATTCAAGGCACTGTGCTAATTTTTTTTGTTTGAGCATAAAAAATGACAGTGAACAGCACATTATATTTATTTCCACTTCTTTAAATATTCACAATATATACATTTACAAACATTGAATAGTCAATGTGGTGGAGGACCATATCACAAACACATACAAGCTTTTACATTTTCCCCATTTATTGGCATATGAAAAATAAACAATTGGATTTAATAGACATGTGATATCACAAAAAAAATATGAGAAATGTGAAGAAAAAAATAATTCAGTTTAAAGTTACAACAAAAATATAACGAATTACCGATGAGCAAAAGGTTTAAAATCCCCCTCCCCCCCCCCTTCCCCTTACCCTATGTATTCCCCTTATGGCATACCATGAAATACAGTATAAAGCAAGCCTACACTTTTGTATTATTTGTACAGACATTGAATTATGAATATAACTAAATATTGACTTTTGATCCACTTTCAGATGTTTTGATAAATGAAACAATTCTGGCATATAGCTAGTAGTGAATGAAAAGAACATGTGCAAGCAGTTGTTATTCTATAGTACTGTACCTACAGTTTTGTGCTTACTGGCCAGTTAATGGTTAATCAATATCAAATGAGGCTTGTTATCAGGTAGACCTAATCAACTAAGAATGGTCAAATTTCCAATGCCATCATTGGACCAAAAGATGCTCTAGTTTCTGATTTAAACGATATACTTTAATCCTGCAACAAAAGCTGTAATGTAAGCAGCCGCCTGTGACAAAGATATTTTTTATTGATTGACCGACGGCTATATCCGAGTCTCCAGAGTAGATCATCATTATACAACATCCTTTAAGTCAACAATACAATACAGTAAGTATGGGAAAAACACACTTCATGTTCAACCAGTAAAGACCTGGACTGCCTCCAAGAATAATTTCTGAACATTTCTATTTTGCTTTAACCGCAATTCCTCTTCCCTATAAAAAGAGATCTCCATGCCTGACATATATAAACAGAAACTTTAACCATTTCAACATCACTGTATGTGAAACACACAACCATGTTTTTCTCTGTAAAATGTACTGCACCAGAGGGTACTGTATATGTAAATGTAAAAGTGGATTTCAGACTGAGAAACTAATGACCACTGAGCCAATAAATCATCCATCACTTTGCTGCTTATTTTGCTAGAGCATTATGCACAATCTCCTTTGAAGGGAGTGAAAAAGGTTTGTGCACTTGATTTACAAATAAAGCTTTCTGGTGACATTTACTAGAATAGCTTCTCTATGGGGTATGAGACTGCAGTTATCTCTTGACATGATGCATGAAGTCAGGTATGGGAATTAGGGGAAATTTAGGGGAAAACGTTTTTGGAGGTCTATGTACTGTATCTCAAATTATATATGTGCCTTTCATCTTTTTTGTTTAATTCTTTCATGATATAGGGGTGATTAAATTGTGAGAAAAAAGACTTATGCACATGAATTCCAACTAAAGCTTTCTGGTGACATTTACTATAATAGCTTCTCTATTGAGACTGCATTTAATGGCATCTCTTGGCATGATACATAAAGTCAGGTATGGGAATTTGGGAAAATTAAGTGAAAACTTGGGAGGACTATCTCCAGTGTTTCAGGTGCCTTTCAACTTTTTGTTTGAGTATCAGCAATGCTGGGGAAAACCTGCGATGGGTTGGCATGGGCTGGGGAAGTCATGTACAGTACTCTCATCTGCTTGGGCCATGGGGATAAGCACCAGCCCTATGAGCCTAATGGCTCGGATAGATTTAGCTAGCTTTAGTTTAGCATCTTTTACATTTTTTTTTTAACATTTCTTTCTCATTTTTCATCATATAAAGAAATAAAATTTTGCATTGATTTGCAAGACCACTGGATTGAAAGAAGATTTTTGCAAATTAATGTGGGATTTTAACAAACAGAAGTCTTCATCTCGTACTCTGTTGATACTGTTTTTAATTAGGGTACTAGATTTGTTTACCTACATGTATTGACATTCAAACACACAGTAAAAGCCAGTGGGAAATCACATACACGTTTATAGTTGCAGTCTTGAAGGCTTAATAACATTGTTTATGTTCAGTGCCATTATGTGCAAGAGCAATATCATTCTAGAGACCCTATGATAAAGTGATAAAAACCATTTGCAAAAATTACAAAATATTTGTTTTTCTTTGGCAATTTCTGCAACATTTACTAAATCTTATGGAAACTACGACATCCCTGCTATGACAACAATCTCAAAAAGTAACAATCTACACTACTTCTAAGCTATAAATCTACCAGTATATTACATGCATATTTTAAGACCTACCTTCTAAGTCTCTATTGGCCACCATTTACTACTGTTCAAATACAATAAATACTCAATGATGGTTGCACTTTGCAAATAGCACATTTTATGCTAAGACAAATAATGGTGCTCTTTAATCATCGTGTGAGCTTCCAATTTTAAGTTAATGAAGAGGTTCAAGGGGAAGACAACTTTGTTGGAGTTCTATTATGTCAAACATGTCATGTTTGGCTTCGAAAGCTAGTGAAAACAACATTCATCATATAAGGTACCACATCTCATTCCTACATATATGTTTAACACAAATGGGAAGGAGAATGTGATCAAATTAAGGTGAGATTCATCTTGAGAGACAGATCAAAGAAAGGGGTTACATGCAGCAGAAATCTTAAAAGGAATGGTTTGTGTGCATAGTAAGACCAGAATAGCAAGACAGACAGGAGGTGAAAGAAAGCACCAGATGTTATTTTGTAGTATTTCTTCTGTATAAGAAGTTAATTTTGTAAGTAAACATTAAGCAAGCAGTTCTCATGCCACAAATGATATCATCCAATCCTGTCCTCTGTTCCATGCAAGCCATCTTCTAAACAACCGTGAATTACATGTTCTATAAATGGACTGTATAGATAACTTGAACTCATAATAATCTTTTCCTAAAGAAACCAGAACCAAAAGGTTTTGTGGTTGCGATGCTTTTTTTTTCTCCATATGCTGATTGATTTGCAAACTGTCATGTCATTGCATATCATAAAATATTTGTTCCAGGATATTTATTCATGAGACCACCATGTATGATGCAGATCAATAAAATAGACATACCTATTGACAACACTAGCATGTGCACAATAACAACATTATCATAGCAAGTATGATGCAAAACAAAGACATACGATTGCTCATGTATCAAATTTAAAGAATTTTAGGTTAAGCCCGCCTATTCATTAATATGTATGGTATCACCACCAAATACAATAGGGCACATATACAGACAATGGGCAATCTGTGTATGACATATGACTTGAATCCAGTTAATCGTTCTTAGATACCGTGATTACAAGCTTTTTTTAACAAAATCATATTAAGCCCCATCCACTATGCATACTAATGATATTCAACGTTTTTATACCATGAACATATACACATTAGCAAACATCATAACTGTACCATATATGAAACAAAACATATATGTAGTTGTTATAATATGAGCATTTCATCTTTTTACATTAAGCCCCACCTCACTCATTAATATGCATTACATCACCACCAAAAACAATAGGGCACATCTATGGACCATGGGGAATCTGTGTACGACATATGACTTAAATCCAGTTTATCGTTTTTTAGATATCGTGTTTACAAGCTTTTTTCAACAAAATCAATTATGCCCCACCAGAGGTTGCGTTATAATTTTTTGCATGGCGTATTTGCTTACGACAAGCCCTTAAAGTTTGGCGTATTTTGTCAATTTGCCGTTTATGTACAGGGTACTGCGTAATGTACAGGGCATTGCGCGCTAGCGAAGCATGCAAGTAATTGTTACCACAACACACTTGTGTAGGCCTGCCTCGCTAAAGTGAATGAAAATTGCGCTTAAAATACTAAAAACATTACAAAATCGGACTATTATTATCATAAAAAATAGTACGAAAAACTTCATACACAATCCTTGTATAATGTTGATTGTTGAGTCATGAAATTTGGGTTAACAATCCCAAAATAAACTAGAAAATACTTTTGTTTATCGTATACAAACTTTTATAAGGTTTTAGTAAACTTTTACCAATTGTCAACGATAATATACTATTCAGATCCTGAACACGCCTACTTCTTTACAGTAGAGTAACTTGACTTGCAGACTCTTCACAGATACACGATCAATACAATACAGGAGGGAAGTTAAATCCTAGATAATAATATCGTTGACAAATGACAGCCTGCATTCAAAACAACATCAAAACTTTCACATACACTGTACAGTGTACGTACATCATGCATAGGGCCTATGTACTAGCCTATATGTGTTTATGGCAGCAACTACGGGCATGTTGAATCATTCGGCCGTTAGTCTCGTAGTTGTGTCATTATTCTTTTATTTATGAGTAATTCAAAATCATTTTTGTGTGAAATAAAGCTTTGAATCGCATCAGAGAGGTAAGATGTTCATGATTTTAGTTATGTTAATGAAAAACTCTGGCGTAAAATTCCACATGCTATATCTAAATCTTACGACGCAGGTACAACCTGTGTCGTAAGAAATTTCAGCCATGGCGTAATATACAACAAATTTGTTGTTAATGCAATCTCTGTGCCCCACCCACTATGCATATTAATAAAATTCAAAGTTTTCATACTATGAACATGTACACACTAGCAAACATCATAACTGTACCAAATATGAAACAAATCATATATACGTTTGTTAAAATACAGGCATTTCAAGATATTTACATTAAGTCCCGCCTACTAATTAATATGCATGACATCGCCACCAAAATCAATAGGGCACATCTATGGACCATGAGCTATCTGTGTAACACATATAACTTGAATCCAGTTTATCATTCTTTAAATATCGTGTTTACAAGCTCTTTTCAAGAAAATCATATTAAGCCCCGCGCACTATACATATTAATACTAATGAAATTCAACGTTTTCAAACCATGGACATGTACACACTAGCTAACATCATAACTGTACCAAATATGAAACAAAACAAGAGCATTTCAAGATTTTTACATTTAGCCCACCTACTCATTAATTTGCATGACATCACCACCAAACAAAATCTACAGACCATGGGCTGTATGTATACCACATATGACATGAATCCACTGTACCGTTCTTGAGATATCGTGTTTATGAGCTGGCCGTCACATACACACACCCACCCAAACATATACACACACGCCATCATGACTGCATAGGTTCCTGACGCCATCGCATTAGAACCAAAAACAGTTTCATTTCTAG
The DNA here is from genome assembly GCA_020152595.1 of Chiridota heheva. NCBI lineage: Eukaryota > Metazoa > Echinodermata > Holothuroidea > Apodida > Chiridotidae > Chiridota > Chiridota heheva. The sequence continues at coordinate 3,315,447 of JAIGNY010002171.1, forward strand.
CAACTACTGTACATGAACAAATTCTCAAGAAAATAATACATCAATTCTGACATACAATTGTACTTTACATACATATTCAATCAAATGATACCATCATATGACAATGCCAGTAGGTGAAAATTCAATGTTTTTGACAATTTTAGAATTGTGTTTCTAATAAGTTTAAAGGTTCGGTGGTATCATTATTACTCATAAGACTCAAAGCATGTTTTAACCCATCAGGCTTGAAGCAGGACTTCATAAATAATCAAATAAATAAATAAATAAATAAATAAATACAAATGAATGAGTTTCGGCTTATTTGCGTTGATGAGAGAATTAATGTCTCTAAGTTACGAAATAAGCCACACCCACCATAGCAACCTGGTAACTGGGTGGGGAAACAAACCTTACATCTGCAATTGTGCATTACCAATGCATTGACATTTAGATGTTCGCGAGGCTTATCTCCCACATGGCATCCCACCCCATGTCCCACATGACATCCCATCCTATGTCCCACATGGCATTCCACCATATCTCCCACATGGCATCCCACCCTATGTCCCACATGACATCCCATGTCCCACATGGCATTCCATCATATGTCCCACAGGGCATCCCATCCTATGACCCACATGGTATTCCCCCCTATGTCCCACATAGATCACATCCCATGTCCCAAATGACATCCCACCTCATGTCCCACATGATATCCCATGCCTTGTCCCACATCGCATTCCACCATATCTCCCACATGGCATTTCACCATACAGTGTCTTACATGGCATTCCACCATATGTCCCACATGGCATTCCACCATATGTCCCACATGGCATTCCACCAGTCCCACATGGCATCCCACGCTATGGCCTATGGATCCCATCCTACATGAATGTCCCACATTAATCCAATCATATGTACCACATGACATCCCTCCCTATGTCCCACATGGCATCCCTTCCTGTGTCCCACATCAGTGGCTTCAAACCTGATATTCCAAATGGCATCCCACAATATGTTCCACATGGTCTCCCTCACAATGTCCTAATGACATCCTACTTTATGTCCCACATGGCATCACATCCCATATCCCCATGGCCGCCTACCTTATGTCCCACATAGCATCCTACCCCATGTCCCACATGGCATCCCACCCCATGTCCGACATGACATCCCATAGGCTCCATAAGAATTCTCATCCTAGCTATCAGTCCCTGATTGAGCATACTATGTATGAAAGTGTCAGTTCATATAAAAACTTATAAGCAAATGACTTGTTGAAATGGGGTGGGACGCCATGTCTCACATGACATCCCATGTCCCACATGACATTCCATCCCATGGCATTCCACCCTATGTCCCACATGGCATTACACCACATATCCTACATGGCATTCCACCCTGTTCCACATGGCATCCCACCCCATGTCCCACATGGCATCCCGCATGGCATCCCACCCCATGTTTCACATGACATTCCATAAGCTCCATAAGAAGTCTCAAGCTAGCTATCACAGTCCCTGATTGAGCATACTATGTATGAAAGTGTCAGTTCATATAATAACTTACATGCAAATGGTTGTTGAATAAAAAAAAAAGGTGGAGTCAAATAATTATGCCTGATATAGCCCTTAGTGTATACATGTACAACATGGTAAATATTATATCATATGTCCCTCATGGCCCCCATCCATGTCCCACATGGCATCCCTCCCTATGTCCATATGCAATCCCATCCTGTCACACTTCCTGACTATGCATACTAAATAAAAAAAGTCTGGTCAGGTCATATACTGTAGCAACTTTATGCAAATGAACACAATAATAAAGGTGGAGTTTAATAATCATGCCTGATACAACTGTTGGTGCTCAAATATTTTGAAGAATTTTAAGGATTTTAAATCTCAGTGCTACAAGAGAGACTTGAGGATCTCTAAAGAATATTATATCATTTTAAATCATATCATTTTACAATTATCTTTTAAGAAAATATCAAATGTTTTGTAGACTTTTTAAGGAAACTAGTCTTCAATCCTGTCTTAAGAACCTCTGAAAAACTTTAACATTTTATAAGGAAATTCTAACCTTCCATAAGGATATCTGAAAAAACTTTAACATTTTCTAAGGAATTCTCAAAAAACTTTAACATTTCTGAGGAAATCTCAGGACATATCTGTGAATGGCCGGACAGACAGACGGACCTAATTGCCATTACATAGGTTCGCATAATGCTTCGCATGCGGGCCAAAAAACAACTTGACTCACGGAGTACAGAGGCATTGCACAATACTTCAACTTTATACTTGATCTTCAGAGAACAAAAATCATAAGATGTTGAATCCTCAAACATTGTGTTAAGTTTCCTCAAAAGGAATACTGAATCTTAATATTGATATCAAACAGTCATTAATTAACACATCATTGACAAAACCCATGGGGTTTTTCTCATTATTTTGTTCGTTCAGAAAATCTAAAAGCGACAGACTTGCCAGATCGATCAGATACTGTACACTACACATGCAGTCTCTACAGAGTATCACTACTCTATACAGTATACTATGTACAAACACTACCACTGTTTTTTCTTAGTAGCAACACTCATATGATGATTGAAGCAGACTAGAAATTGGATATTATGTGTTATATATGGACTTCTGAATGTCTAGAAGTCCATAAAATGCTACCAAAATAATGCCCTTTCAGTAGAACATTCATGAGAAGTAAGTGAGATATGAATTTAAAGAAAAATTAGAGCCGATTTTTGTAAGGCATACAGTGTAGGCCTAGTCAGTCCCACAACATTTTTTTTTTAAAGAATATACTGAGGCCTAAACTTTTTCAATGTTTCTGTGCTCGATCTTTTGAGATAGAAACCATGTAAAGAACATTTTTAAGCATAGTGGGTGTTTACTTGAGGATTTACAGTGTGTACATATTTTGAGGTGATTTCTGTTTATTTTAACAAAAAGTTTTACTTTGACTTTATTTGAGCCGAGATAAGATTACCTTGCACATATCAGTACATACGTCTTGCGTATGATGTCATATAATAATATAGATATTTTTCTGGCGATATATCGATATTGCACAATGCTTAATATCGCCCAAGCTTAGTGGTGATTGGTTGAAAAAGCTGTCAATCATCTAACTTAGACAGGATAATTGGCAACTGTTTGATGGTGGTAAAACTACATGAAGTAGAAGGGAAAATACTGTCATGGTTCGCATGCCCATGCAAATTGACACCCATATCATATGAACCGGCCAATTATAAAAATGGCATCTCACACTAAGTCCAACATGGCATCCCATGTAACACATAAAATTCCACCCCATGTCCCACATCCCATCCCATGTCCCACTGGCAGTCCACCATATCTCCCACATGGCATCCCACCCCATGTACCACATGACATCCCATCCCATCCCTTGTCCCATGTAGCATTCTACCATATGTCCCACATGGCATCCCATCCTATGATCCACATGGCATCCCACCCTATGTCCCACATGGATCCCATCCCATGTTTGTTTGTTTGATGAGGGCTTAACAGCACTATGACAGCAAGGGTCAAATTGTGCCTGAGAGCTTAGATCATTCCAGAGGTAGAGATTGAGAGAGACAAGGAACTAAAAGCCAGAAAAAGCTGGGATTGAGAGAGGAAGTGCATGGGTGAAAGAAAAACAAGTAGAGAGGAAAAGGGGGAGGGGGGGGGGGTTGGAGAGGAGAACTAAATATGGTTATAGAGGGAAACAGGGTAAAGAAAGGAGATCATTTTATTCAGAGGGTTGTTCTGGAGCACGGCTATTGAGTTGTGGGGAGTAAGGAAAGCTCTGGGAAGGTTGTACAGGGGGCAAGCAAGGAGGATGTGGTGGATTGTGAGGGTGCAATGGCAATTGTTGTAGAGGGGTGGGGGGAAAAAAGGAAGTGGGAGTGAGTGAGGCAGGTGTGACCTATTCTGAGGTGGGTAATGCAAATGTTGTCGACACGGGAGAGGTTGTAAATGGTGGGTTTGAGCGGAATGGTGGGCTGGATGACATGGAGTTTGTTTTCAATTTGGGAGTCTGATGAGGTTTGCCAGCGGTCACGACCAATGGAAGAGATAAGCGGTTTGATTTCAGAAAGGGTTTTAGGAAAGGGGGCAGGGAGGAGGTTGAGGAAAAACTTAGCGGCTGCATCAGCTCTGTCATTGCCAGGGATGCCAACATGGCTGGGTATCCAGAAGAAAAGAATACTTTTCCTGCAGGGGTGGGGGGGGGGGGGGAGAAGTTTATGGAGAAGGAGGTGGGATTATCCCATTTAAGATGAGTAAAGAAGTAAGGACAGCCTTGGAGTCGGAGAAGATGGCAAAGTGGCTGAGCGGGGAGTACTCAATAAAGTTGAGGGCGAGGAGGATGACCTTGGCATCGGCCAAAAAGTGGACGAGTAATTGGGAAGCTGCAACTGAGGGTGATATCTTGGATGATGGCAGCAGCAGCTGTCTTGTCACCTTCCTTGGAGCCATCAGTATAGATGGAGGTGTAGTTTGAGAGTTGGTCTTTGATTTTGTTGTGGAGGTTGATGAAGAGGATAAGGGTGGGTTTGGGTCCAAATGACATCCCACCCCATGTCCCACATGACATCCCATGCCTTGTCCCACATGGCATTCCACCATATCTCCCACATGGCATTCCACCATGAAGTATGTCTCACATGGCATTCCACCGCATGTCTCACATGGCATTCCACCATGTCCCACATGGCATCCCACCCTATGACCCACATGGCATCCCACCCCGTGTCCCACATGGCATCTCTCCCTATGTCCCCCATGGCATCCCACCATGTCCTGCATCAGTGGCTTCCCAACTGATGTCACACATGGCATCCCACCTTATGTCCCACAATGGATTCCACTATATGTACCACAAAGTATCCCTCCCAATGACATCCTACTTTATATCCCACATGGCATCACATCCCATGACCTCCTACCCTATGTCACACATAGCATCCCAACCTATGTCACGCTCTGTGTTACTCATGGCATCCCACCCCATGTCCCACATGGCACCCCACCTCATGTCCCAAATGACATCCCATACCATCCCATGTCCCACATGCCATCCCATCCCATTCCACCATATATCCTACATGGCATTCCACCCTGTTCCACATGGCATACCATAGATTCCTTAAGAAGTTCCTAACTATCACAGTCCCTGATTGAGCATACTATGTATGAAAGTGTCAGTTCATATGATAACTTATATGCAAATGAGTTGTTGAATAAGAAAAAAAGGCAGTCAAATAATCAATAATGCCTGATTAATAGCCCTTGGTGTAAACCACATGGTATATATTACATCATATGTTCTGCATGGCCTCCATCCATGTCCCACATGGCACCCCTCCCTATGTCAATATGCAAACACATCCTGTCACACTTCCTGACTGAGCAAATAAAAAAGTCTAGTCAGTTCATATAATGTATCAACTTTATGCAAATGACCACAATAATAACGGCAGAGTTTAAAATCATGCCTGATACAACTGTTGGTGCCCAAATATTTTGAAGAATTTTAAGGATTATAAATCTCCAGTGCTACAAGAGAGACGCTTGAAGATCTCTGAAAAATATTGGAAAACTATATCATTTTACAGTTATCTTCTAAGGAAATATCAAATGTTTTGTAGACTTTTTAAGGAAACTTAAGTCTTCAATCTGTCTTAAGTGTCTCTGAAAAACTTTACAGTAGAAATGGCTCTGCTTAAAACCAGGAACACTTCGGTCAGCCTTCATAAAGAGCAGGGCGGGTTGAAGTAAAAGTTGTCTTTTTCTTTAATTCTTAAAACCACAAAACTGTGGCCTGTTTAACACTCCATACAAGCTGTTCAAAGAACCATGTGCTTGATTTCCACCCAACACAAAGGAGTCTTTATTCAGAGGAGCAGCATCTCCCAAGGAGTATGAAATGTCCTTTCAAACAAAGTTATTCTTGTGGAATAATGCATAAATCTCTATAATAATGAGCATTTTACATTTTGTAAGGAAATTCTAACCTTCCATAAGGATATCTGAAGAAACTTTAACTTTTTCTGAGGAAGTCTGAAGAAACTTTAACATTTTCTTAGGAATTCTATAAAAAAAAATAACATATCTGAGAAAATCTCAGGAAAAACTGCTTCCTCAGTTTCCTCAAGTCCAATGTCCACTGCTTTTATAATTTTGAGAACTGTGTTTAACTTCCTTTCCTGAAGCCCCAGCTTACTAATCATGATGAAATATTGCCATGAGAAAAGGAGGGAAAGATTCATATTGCTTTAGTTGTGCATCAATGTCAGAGATCAACACTACTAGAGTAGTCTCACATTAATAATCATAGTGCATGGTGCTAAGAGTACAGTACAGTAGGTAAAAACTTTCAAAAGTAAAAAATTAAAATGGGCAGCATTTTTTCTCAACAACTTCATTCTAATATTATATGCATCACAGTCACTACTTACTTTCTTACTGTCCACCAACATGTACACTTTAAAGAGAAAGAAATCTTGCAAGCTGACTTCCTCATTCTTGTAGAGGATCTGGAATGTCCTACTGATTCCTGTCCTCTCCTGGACCAGGGGTGGGTATGCACAGTCTTGACCTGAATATAACAGAACCAAAGAGATGGTAAAATACAGGTTCTTATATGGACAGGTAGAGGCAACATTAGCTAAATTGATTTCAAATCAACTAAAAAACCATGAAAGCAAAAACTTTTATAAAAATCTGTTGAAAAGTTGTCATTTTACAGCTTCTTGAAGGATTTGTGCACTAAAACACATCTTTGTGTTACTCTTGTGATGTATAAATGGGGGACATATTCTCTATTTTCTTATGTAAATCCAACATTTTTAACCCTTTGCCATTTCTCTTTGAAAAAGCGAAGATAATTCTGATGAAAAGGATTTGATTCTTTATCATGCCCCCAACCAAACTCATGCATGAAAGAAAACATTTTGAACATTTTCAAGGCCTGAAATCAAGGGAAGAAATATAAAGAAAAACCTTCTGAGGGGTTTTCTATTCATACATCACATTTTTTCAATAAATCACAAATCACAAAAAATTCAAGCTTTGAATAATCATAACTAGAGAATTACACAGTATTTTTAAAATTCAAAGACTTTCCAACTCAGAATTTAATGCTCTTTTTAGTCAGAGGAAGAACAGAAAACTTTTGTACTTGTCAATATACATGTACCTTTATATGCACTAATGTGAAGCAATAAAAAGAAGAATAATATAATAATACAAAAATCTAATAGCTTCCCGATTAATCATTTGAAGTCTCTTAGAGTAGATGCAAGTTTGATTCCCTACGGCCGTTTCATGCCTCCATGATGAGCAATTAGTAGTGTATGAGCGTGTAATTAGTAGTGTATAAGCGTGTAGAAAGCGTTGAACAACCAAACGCTCCATCTCTTCCCGGAATCAACAACCATAAAATCAGCTTTACCAGCTCAAGAGGAAGATTTCTTCACTACAGACTGTTCTAACATAAAGCTTATTATAAGTATCAAGAGGCATGGCAGGATTTCATTAGAATACAAAGTGTACACAAATTCAGTGGTGATGGTACTGTAACTGTACTCAGTATTTGAAATTTTGGCAGTGGTGGTTATCTTGTTGGTTCAAATATTGAGTTGATGATCAATCAAACATGGCAAGTAGTCCACTTGTGATGATTTTCATGCAGTGAGCAATACTTTATATATTTAATCAATTATACCAACATGACAAATAAAGCTGCATCAAATAGAAGAACCAGTATTATCTGGGTATATATTATTGATGTAAAGCAACATACCATATATAGTAGCTCTAGTACATGTACAATCCATTTGAATAATTACAGTAATACATGTAAGTAAAGTACACACTGTACAATTTCACTCACTCACACTAACTCAGGAAAAGTAAGAGTATAGTACAACAAAAATATTATCAGCGGGTGAGGGGGCTGAAATGCCCAATCATTATGCAGTAGCAGAGGGATTAAACAGTAAGCATGTAGCACAAAACCTAAAGGATGTGGAGTCCATAAGCAAAGCCTGGCAGGGGCCAGAGGGCAAAGCTCCTGGAAGCTCTGCCATTTTAGGCATTCATGTGGTTAAAATTATGCCTAAAAATGCAAATTGAAAATCTGCATTGATATGGTGGTAATAACCCCCACCCCACCTCCTCCCCCCCCTCCCCAAAAAAAGAACATAAATGATGTTGAAGCTCAATTAAATTTCGAAGTGGCGTATACATGTCAGTGGTGGATGGTGGTTATTTTAGTCGTTGAAACAGGTCACATGTGTCAGGTCACAAGTTTAGCAGCCTGTTGATTCTCAGATAAGAAGGGGTGCTGCCAGCCATGAATTTGGGGTGGGGTGGGACAAAGGCAGCAGTCTAACAGTGAGGCATTATTTTACATCACAATACAAAATGTTTAATTTTGCCCTTGAAATCAATACACATATATAAAATTATTGAGTTTCCTGATTTTCACTTCATAAAGATGTCTGAAAAAATATGCTTTTAACAAAAAATTACGAGCCTTTTTGTATAAATCATAAATTCCAATGGGTGTGTCATTGTCTCGGTCAATTACTGACATTGTACGAGGGTGAAGGTCTATTCAACTGCAACAAATGGTGACAAAAAATATTTTGTAACTATACCAAAATTTTGTACATTTACACATACTCATGTTCCAAAAATATGAAGTACCCTCCTTGGTACATAACAAAGAAGAAGATAAAAGCAAATATTTGTTTAACATCCAGCCCAAAAAAATTACAATTAGCAATAAATCACTTCATAGCAATGTCTGAAAAATTATGCTTTTAACAAAAGTTATCAGCCTTTTTGTATAAATTAAAATGGGTGTTCCAATAGGTAGTAGTACCATGTCTCAGTTGATTCCTGACATTTTGTGCGGGCGCAGGTCAATTCCACCACAATATATGGTGAGAAAATACACTTTGTAAACATTACCAAATTTTGGGCATTTACAAATGTTCATAAAATGTTAAGTATACTCCATTGCATATTTTAAGTACATTCACACAAACAAGAAGATACAAGCATTACAGTACTAGTATTACACAAAAACTATAATACCTAATGGTTGTTTTCCTCAAACCACTAGCCTTTGAAAATTTTATAAATGATAATATAATATTTGGAAATAATACCATCACTTTAAACTTTATTACCAAATTAACTTTGCAATGGTTTGACGAGGGTGCAACAACACATTAAGTCATGATATACGACATGAATAACAAGATTCAATATAAATATCATTTCCCATGGCAAATATCACTCATATGACGACCCGTCACCAAGCTGAACCAAGTAAAAGATTTTCAATTTATCTGTTAAATTTTGACAAATCTTGCCTTTTTTGGCATGGCCACTTGTATGTTGAATAGATACGTGGCACGTGCAGTAAAATTTATGTTACGTTAGGATAAAAACTACACAGAGCAGTTCAATCAATATTGTATCTCCCACAAAGCTCCATGAACTAGAGCACAACACTAATGAGGCAAGGAG